>CM031377.1:41460597-41629804 GCA_018208015.1 Medicago ruthenica | reverse complement strand
TGATGAGTTTTGTGACGTTATGTGTGCATAATGGTTGTTGAGTGATAATTGTTATTGATGAGTTTTGTGCTTGAAGAATTATGTGTGCATGGTAATTGATGATTGATAATTTCCATCTGTTTGACTTAATTGCTTAAAGTGTTGATATGTTTTGAGTACTTGTGATTAATGAATAAATGTTTGACGATAATTGATGATGCATGTGCGTGAGTTAGAATATGCATGATGGGTAAAGTGTAGGTACCCTACTTAGTATTGTGCTGTTTATATTGTGTTGATTATGTTTTAGTAACACTCTCTGTTTTGTGTTATGTGCTGGATCTTTGGGGATCCAGATTTTCAGGAAGACGAGCATATCGTCGAGGATTAGCTGTTGTCGTATAGAACCTGCGTAGTGGTGAGGGCATAGCTTAGCTATCCTTACTTTTGGTACTAGGTGTTGTATCCTAGTTAGAGTTTAGGGCTCTGATAGTTGTAACACCACTTTGGGTATTCGAACGTATATGTATGAATTTGGCAATGGCCTCTGTTGTAGATGTGGATGTTAATTTATCTAATGCTGTTGGTCTGATTTTCTGCACAACTTTCTGCATAATTTTCTGCATAACTTTTCCGTATTTGAAACGAAAACTGGTACTGATCGGTACAGAATTGGCCTTGGGTGTAAACATGAAAGTTTTAGATAATTTTGTTAGCCTTCCAGTGGCTTTGGTTTGACGTGAAAATGCTTTTTAGTTTTTGAGTTATGATGAAAATACTCAGAGGAGGTCTTAGTGAAATTGTGCTGTGACAGCATTTTCTGTTTCATGTTTTGGTGTCTTTTTCGCACGTCTCCGTTTTAAATTGGTCTTTGGTATAAACATGTGAAATGTTGTAATGTGTTTTGAAAACGAAAGAAAATGATGCAAATCGATTTTGTGAACATTGAGCTAGAAGGGGTATGAGCTGTTTGAGCTAGAAGGGGTATGAGCTGTTTGAGCTAGAAGGGGTATGAGCTGTTTGAGCATAGAAGGGGTATCCTGCTAGAAGGGGTACCCTTAACCGCCGATTATTAACTTTAATAAAACAAAACGTTAAGGACATAGGAAGTTACAACATAATGAAAACGCATTTTCATAAAACATCAACATTATCAAAATATATTTGATTCACAAACAGCAGCGGAAAAGAAAAACAAACAGAAAACAGAGACGATACCCCTTCTAACAGGATACCCCTTCTATGCTCAAACAGCTCATACCCCTTCTAGCTCAAACAGCTCATACCCCTTCTAGCTCAATGTTCACAAAATCGATTTGCATCATTTTCTTTCGTTTTCAAAACACATTACAACATTTCACATGTTTATACCAAAGACCAATTTAAAACGGAGACGTGCGAAAAAGACACCAAAACATGAAACAGAAAATGCTGTCACAGCACAATTTCACTAAGACCTCCTCTGAGTATTTTCATCATAACTCAAAAACTAAAAAGCATTTTCACGTCAAACCAAAGCCACTGGAAGGCTAACAAAATTATCTAAAACTTTCATGTTTACACCCAAGGCCAATTCTGTACCGATCAGTACCAGTTTTCGTTTCAAATACGGAAAAGTTATGCAGAAAATTATGCAGAAAGTTGTGCAGAAAATCAGACCAACAGCATTAGATAAATTAACATCCACATCTACAACAGAGGCCATTGCCAAATTCATACATATACGTTCGAATACCCAAAGTGGTGTTACAACTATCAGAGCCCTAAACTCTAACTAGGATACAACACCTAGTACCAAAAGTAAGGATAGCTAAGCTATGCCCTCACCACTACGCAGGTTCTATACGACAACAGCTAATCCTCGACGATATGCTCGTCTTCCTGAAAATCTGGATCCCCAAAGATCCAGCACATAACACAAAACAGAGAGTGTTAGTAAAACATAATCAACACAATATAAACAGCACAATACTAAGTAGGGTACCTACACTTTACCCATCATGCATATTCTAACTCACGCACATGCATCATCAATTATCGTCAAACATTTATTCATTAATCACAAGTACTCAAAACATATCAACACTTTAAGCAATTAAGTCAAACAGATGGAAATTATCAATCATCAATTACCATGCACACATAATTCTTCAAGCACAAAACTCATCAATAACAATTATCACTCAACAACCATTATGCACACATAACGTCACAAAACTCATCAATAACAATTATCACTCAACAACCATTATGCACACATAACGTCACAAAACTCATCAATAACAATTATCACTCAACAACCATTATGCACACATAACGTCACAAAACTCATCAATAACAATTATCACTCAACAACCATTATGCACACATAACGTCACAAAACTCATCAATCACCATTATCACTTTGGATTTCATTCGGATAAACTTATATCCTTATCAAGCTCTCTTGATAACCACGCTCTCATGGATTTCATTCGGATAAACTTATATCCTTACCAAGCTCTCCTTGATAACCACGCTCTCATGGATTTCATTCGGATAAACTTATATCCTTATCAAGCTCTCCTTGATAACCACGCTCTCATGGATTTCATTCGGATAAACTTATATCCTTACCAAGCTCTCCTTGATAACCACGCTCTCATGGATTTCATTCGGATAAACTTATATCCTTACCAAGCTCTCCTTGATAACCACGCTCTCATGGATTTCATTCGGATAAACTTATATCCTTACCAAGCTCTCCTTGATAACCACGCTCTCATGGATTTCATTCGGATAAACTTATATCCTTACCAAGCTCTCCTTGATAACCACGCTCTCATGGATTTCATTCTTTCATCGAACATGGTTCACAACATCATCAACAACATCATACTAAACCAAACTCACAACATCATCAACAACATCATACTAAACCAAACTCACAACATCATCAACAACATCATACTAAACCAAACTCACAACATCATCAACAACATCAAACACAAACAACACCACTAATTATCAGCTCTCTGATAATTATCACAACAACAACAAACACGAACACTAGGCTCTCATGGCCAGATCATAAGACACAACATGTATATACTCAACCATGTTCAACAATCTCAATAAAACCAAGCAATCACACCAAAATCTCAAACACATAAGGGTTTCAAAGGAAAACCCACACACTTTGATAACTTATCCATTCAAACATATTCATCAATACCCACACCTTAGTCTTTAATATTACTAAGTCCAAATCCACTTTCAAAACCTTAGACACACTCTATTAGTTCTTAACAGTCATTCCAAGCATTATATAACACATATTCACACGACATGAAGACCTTAACAAAATCACCATTGTTAGGGTTTCACACAAGCTGTTCTTGAATAACAACAACATTTTTCGAATACCCAACATAAATAATCATCATATAACTTCAATAAAACATACTATCAACATCACTTAGCATCAAATAAGCATAACATAATCATTAACAACTTTAATCATAAAAACTTTCAGCCATATATTGAAATCCACACAATATCATTCCAAGAATTCAAACATACATGAAAACACAATTTCAATCCACAAAATCATACTAGAAACATACTACAATCATCAAACTCAAGTTTTGTTTAAGAAAAGTTTCACAAAACCAAAAGGAAAGTGAGAGGAGAAGTTTGGGTACGGAGATATCGACAATCTCCCCTTCTCGAGTCACTCCCGATTACGAATACTAACTCTCTTACCTAGCAATCGATGAATCCACGAAGGTTCCAAGCTTTCTCTCTTGCTCTCTCTCGTGAGCTCTTGTCCTAGCTTTCGCAAGCTTTTCTCCTTCTCCTTTCTCCTTCTCTTTCTCGTGCCCTAGCTTTCTCTCCCTTCTCTTTCACGTTTTCTGCTTTCCAAAAGATAGTGAATAGTGCTTGGGAAAATCTTGTGATATCTCTTATAACCCAATCAATTAAATCATGGCCATCCATTCTTACTAACTCTCTCATAATCAATCCTAGCCATCCAATCCAATCCAAGCTCACTAAATCTCATCCACTTGATCATTACCACTTATAAACTCAAAAGCCCAATACTATTCATCTTCTTGGCCCAATTCGCTCAAAACCTTAAAATCTCGATTACGAACTTACGCTCGCGCTAAATAATTATTTATCGATTACGAGAAAATATTTTTAAATGCAAATCCATAAAATAAAATATATAAAAATATAACATACGAAAATCTGGTCGTTACATTTTTCGTCTGGAAAAGTTCTTCAATGGCCGTTTCTGGCCTTTTATAGGGTTATTTTTTTAAAAAAAAAAAAAAAAAAAAAAAAATCTGTCAAAACCAAAATCACTTCGACTTCCCAGTGTGACACGTGTCCCACTTTTACCTAGAAAGTTGGAACTCATGATGATAGTGGGAATCGAGGTGACAGTTATACAGTAAAACGTGCCATCATGACGCCGTTTCAGTAAACGTGGAGAAAAAGAAAAAATGTCAACTTCTTATCTTCCTTCGATCACGAATCGAAGCAGACATTTTTTGGGGGCAATTTGTTAGCCCATATTTTTATGAGCTAAGAATATGCTCTAAATATGCATTAAATGCTGAAGGGAATCTTGCAAGATTCTGTCTAATCGAAGAACAGAAAAGAATCTTGGAATTGTTCACAGGTTCGAAAGGAATATTTACAAATACAAGGCTAAGGCAAGAAGGAGGACTTCGAACCAGAAGGCAGATCGAACTAGCGTATGATCGAATCGAAGCAACAAAGTTCTGGACTTAGCACAATTCTGACAAACTTCACAAAACTCAGTTCGACTTCGAGAGATGCAACCGTTCTAAGGAGCAGTTAAGTGCATGCAGGGTGTACGTGGCAGGACATTTGGCAGTAGTATAGTGTTCGACCGTTAGGGCAGTTTATTTTCGAAAGTCTATATATAGTAGTTTTTTAGTCAGAAAAAAGGTCGCAATTCATTATATACAAAATCCTTGTAAACTCAAAGTACCCACGCTATCGAGAGAAACGAGTGAAATGGGATCCAAGTATGAATCTGTGAACCATCCTTTTTCTGTAAAGCATATTTTACAATTCAATGCAATTTACTTTTTCATGAAATGTATCTTTTAAACACTTTAAAGTTTCATGCAAAGTTTAACGTTTTTTTTATTTAAATTCTGTCCATTTCTGTTTCGATCGAAACACAGTATTTATTAAATAGGAACTTGTTTTTCCTTGTTATTTGCAATCCAAGTAACTTTTATGTTTAATTCTCCCCAAAACTACACTAAAATGTTTATGCGTAATGGACATTCATATAATTTAAAGAATTCAAACAAAGCACTATGCTCCTGAGATTCACTAGTTGGTCTCGCAAGCAATTAATTCAGACTAGCGGTTGTTTACCAAATTTCAGAGTAAACACACCTACTGTAATCATCAACAATTACAAGTCCATACTTCTTCCCATTGATTGAAGCTGTCCCAACAGGGCCAAACAAATCAATGTGAAGGAGTTCTAGAGGTTTAGAGGTGGAAACAATGTTCTTTGATTTAAAAGAAGTTTTAGAAAATTTTCCAATTTGGCATGCTGAACACAGAGCATCTGAGTGATAATCAATATTGGGTAAGCCTCTGACCAGCTGTAACTTGCTAAGCTTAGATATGAGTCTCCAGTTAGCATGTCCCAGCCTTTTGTGCCAGACCCATTTCTCATGACTCACAGACAGAAGGCAAACTACCTTCTGCTGAACCAATTCAGAAATATTTATTTTGTAAACATTGTTTTTCCTGCTGCCTCTGAACACTACAGACTTATCTTTGTTACTGATTACAGTGCAAGTGTTCTTATTAAAGATGACTTCATAATCACTATCACATAATTGACTTATGCTAAGTAGATTATGTCTAAGTCCATCTACCAGCCAAACATTATCAATGAACAGGGAAGAATTACCTATCTTACCAGTACCAATGATCTTTCCTTTCTGACTTCCTCCAAACCCCACAGTTCCTCCCTCTTTCAGAGTCAGGGTTTGGAACATAAACTTGTCCCCTGTCATATGATGCGAGCATCCACTGTCCAGGTACCAGGACCTTTCCTTTTCTTTGGATGTTAAGCATATCTGCAATTGAAATTATCTCTGACTTAGGTACCCAGATTTTCATGGGTCCTTTGGGGTTAGTCCTGAAAGGTTTTGGCTTCTTGTGTCTGAAGTTATGATATTCAGACTTGTTCTGATACTTTGGATATGAATCCTTGTATCTTGAATAGGTCTGAGTTTCAGAACCTGAGTTCTTCAGAACCTGAGTTCTCAAAGGTTTGGACTCAGATTTCTTCAGAACCTGAGACTTGAAGGTCTTTGGTTCTGATTTGCTTAGAGTCTGACCTTTTGAGTACTTTGGTTCTGATCTCCTCAGAATTCTAACTTTGTTTGCTTCAGGCACAAGACAAGCTTCAGTTTTGCCTTTCTTAAAACAGTTAGAAGCAGAAAACTGATTGGTTTGCTTTTGCTTGCTTTGCTTAACATTCTGAGATTGAGAATGCTTTATATTGACTGCTTTAAAAGGTTTTGAAGTTTTAATAAACTCAGTCTTTGAAGAATTTGATTTATTCAGATTCTGAGACTTACTAGTTCCAGGTTCTGAACTTATCAGATTTTGAACATTTTCAGGTTCAGAGTCTGATTTTCTCTTACTCTTAGGCTTAGGACCTTTTGGCTTAGATTTAGGCAAGGTTTTAACATCTGCCTTCATCTTACCCTTAGGTTCAGAAGCTTCAGAGTCTGAGTTGTTCAGAACTTCAGACATAGTCTCAGATTCTGACATTTTCAACTTCTCAAAGTTATCAGAAGCAGGCACAAAACATATACCATTGCCTTTAAAAATATTTTCAGAACATGAAGGTGAGTTTAATTCATTTGAAGGTTTGAATGGATCATAGCCAATGCCTTCACCTTTGTTTTTGATCATATTATACATCATAGAGGCAATTTTAGTTCTATTGAAACCAGTTAAGATGAAATCCTGAAGAGCTATTTCCTGTTCATTAGGAATCTCTTCAGATTTCTTATGAGCCTTTTTTCTGAGTTCTTTAACTTCTTCATCATATTCAAAAATTTGATTCTGAAGTTTAAGATTTTCCTCAGACAGCAAGTTAGTTTGATTTTTCAAAGATTTAATGTCTTTTAACTTGCTTTTAAGATGACTCATAAGATCATTAACTGTTTCAATCAATTCAGATCTGGAGAGTTCAGAGTATACCTCATCTTCTTCATCAGAATCTGAGCATGATTCTGCATCAGAAGATGCAGTTGCCATCAGGGCCAGGTTTGCTTCTTCCTCATCAGATTCTGACTCATTGTCCAGATCATCCCATGTTGCCATGAGACTCTTTTTAAGCTTGTTTCTGAAACTGCTGGACTTTGAGCTGGACTTCTTTGCTTTTTCCTTTGATTTTTCCTTCTGAAGATCAGGACAATCAGCAATGAAGTGCCCAGGCTTCTTGCAGTTGTAACAGCTTTCCTTCTGGATATCCCTCTTTGAACCAGAACTAGATCCTCTAAAGTTACTGCTTCTGTTAGAGAATTTTTTCTTTCTATTCATTAGATACTGAAGCCTTTTAGAAAGCATTGCAAGCTCATCAGCATCTGAATCTTCATCAGAATTTCCCTCAGGAAACTCTTCTTCAGATTCAATAGCTTTCAAGGCTTTAGCAGGCTTTCTTTTAGACTTCAGAGCTAATGTCTTTGGTTCTCTAACAGACTCATCCTCATTGAGTCCCAGTTCATGCACCTTGAGGGAGCTTATAAGATCCTCAATACTTAAAGTATTCAAATCCTTAGCTTCCTCAATAGCAGTCACCTTAGGTCTCCATTTGGATGACAGACTTCTTAAGAGTTTGTTCACATGATCAGCTGTGGTATAACTCTTCTTCAGAATCTGAAGTCCAGAGACCAGAGTCTGAAATCTTGAGAACATAGTCTCAATATTTTCATCCTCTTTCATTCTGAACAATTCATATTGCTGAACAAGAATGTTAGCCTTAGCTTCTCTAACCTTCTTATTACCTTCATAATTAGAGCAGAGGGATGTGAATATAGCCTTTGTTGTGGACTTGTCACTCAGCTTCTGATACTCTGAGTGAGGTAGAGAATCCACAATGATTCCTCTCACATTATGATGCTTTCTATATATCTTTCTTTCTGCATCACTAAGAGATCTTCTGTTCACAGCAACACCTTCTTCATCAACTGGTATTGTGATTCCATCTTCAATAATGTCCCAAAGTGAATCATCTATACCAATGATATGGCTGTACATTTTACTCTTCCACCATGAGAACTTCTCAGGATCACCAGTAAACATTGGAGGTTTATTGTGTGACCTGGATTTTGTTTCATCAGTGCCATAATCATATGAAACAGATGTTCCAGCTCCTCTTTGATTTCTGGGTTGGGGTGGAGATGAATCTTCATTATCAGATGACATGTTTTTCTCAGGATCGAGACTGACACACTGTTAAGTGTTAATATCAGAACCAGGCTCTGATACCAACTGAAGGTGAGAAAAACACACACACAAGAAGGGGGGGTTGAATTGTGTGACTCAAAGACTTGTTCTTTTCTTTTCAAAGACTTAACACTAGTTCAGAACCAGGTTCTGAACTGTTATTAGAAGTATATGCAGCGGATTAACAAGTTAAAGAGATAAGGGAAGAGAGACACACATAAATTTATACTGGTTCCTTCTCAATGTGAGAAGTAGTCCAGTCCCCTTGTTTTCCAACAAGAGAGTTCCACTATAATCAGAAGATTACAATTGCTCAATCACTAAGAAAGAGACTTCCAGTTGCTCAATCACAAAGAAAGAGGCTTCCAATGCTCAACCACCAAGGAAGAGGCTTCCAATGCTCAAGACACCAAGTCAAGAGACTTCCCAATGCTCAAGACACTAAGTCAAGAGACTTCTGACTCAGACCACAAAGGAATGAGGTTACAAATGCTCAGTATACAGACTGAGACTTAGGGACCAAACTGGTTTACAAATAAATGAGTTTGGGATGAACACTTGATAAAATATAAGAGGTGTTCTCTTAATACAACACAGGTTAAGACTCTTAACCTTAAGAAATTCTAAGTTACAAAGATGGAAGAATTTCTAAGAGGTTTGGTAACTTGCGTATTTTTGACAGCAAAACAGAGCAAGAGTTCAGTTCTTTGTTTCAAGAGTCTTAGACAAATTTCTTCTTCAAATCTTCTTCCTTTTATAGAGGAAATAGAGCTGTTGAAGATTTGCTTGATTTGAGGAAAGAGCCGTTGCATGTTGAGCTAGGATTTCTGCAAATGTGTGCTGCACTTTTTCAAACAAAACAGAGCAGCAGCCATTTTTGAATGGCCTACCTTAAAAGCTGGAGAATGTCTGGGTCAGGGAGACAACTGTTCCATTGGGTTGCTCTGACAAATCCAGGCATTAAATGCGCACAGTACTGGCTGCTTTTCATGCCACATCAGCTTCAGAAGCTTCTGTGTGAACAGTGCATCAGAAGCTTCCTTTGTACGGATCAGAAGCTGTCTTCAGAAGTTGACTTTTGTTGACTTCTTCAAACGCTGACTTTTGTTGACTTCCTTCAGAAGCTGCCTTCAGACTCAGACTTCAGAAGCTGGCTTCAGACGCAGGGTTCAGACTCTCACTTCAGGAGCACTTCTTCAGACCCAGTTTCCTTCTAGCTTTGCAACCTTGCTTCTTAGCTTTCCTTTCTTGCTCTAAGCTTGTTCTTTCATAACCAATCTTAATTCTCAATCAATAAACACGTGGTTCTGAAATCACTAGAACAAAGCATTAGCAAATAACCAATTTTCTATTTAACACTTTGTTATCATCAAAACCATAAAGAGAGATATGTTTACTCATAATGTTTCAACAATCTCCCCCTTAATTCATAAGAGAGTTGTTAAACACATTTTGTTCCAACACCATGTACAGAGAGATTGGGGGAAGCAAAAAGAGCATGTGGGCTGGTGTGAGGAAGAAGAAAGACAGCTGAAAACAGGGCAGCACAAACAGCTTTTTTGCAAGTGAAACTACCTAAGTTTGACTGGTTTTGGTGGAGAAAGGAGGAAGAAAAGGGATCAAGTAGCTGGCTGGCAAGCTCAGGGTTGATGACAGGTCAATTGGGAGGGACAAGAGCTGACCAAGGGCAGCCAATTTGCTTGAGCACATGCTAGGTTGGAAGAAAATCCTTCTTACCTTGAACTTTAATGTCACACCTTTGATTCTTGCTTTGTGCATTCAATCAGCCACAATTGATGATCACAGTGATAATAAAAATGATAGATAATAATAACAATAACTAAAATGAAAATAAAAGCAAGATAAATCAAAAAATAAAAAATCTGCAGAAATTTCGCAGAGTTCGCAGTGCGAAAGTCACTTCGCAGTGCGAACTCCCCTTTTTTTGTATTTTTTGTTTTCTTTAAAGTAAAATAAAAGATAAGATATAAAAACAATAATGATAATAGTAAATGATGCAAATAACAAAGATGGTAATGATGAAAATGATAATGGAAACAAAAATAGTAATGATAATAGTAATAAAGATAAAAATAATAAAATGATGAAAAAGTTAATAATATTAGTAGTTAAAAATAATGATAATAATAAATAATAAATCATTAATAAAAAAGAAGATAATAATAATATTAGAAAAAGGCCATAGCAATAGTATGATAATATTAATAATAATGATAGAAATGATGATGGTGATACACATTAATAAATAAAATCTAAAAATGAAGATAAAAATAACAAAAGGTAAATAAAATAAGAAAAAATGAAAATTATAAATGGAATGAGGAATAATTTTATGATAATGAACTAAGAAAAATATGAGTCAAAAAATGGGGTATGACAATCATGCTTGTTATATAATTCACTCCATCATACAACATATCTCTACCATTTGCATTATCAAATCAATACATTCCATACATCACAAGTCATGTTATTATCACAACATCATTTCATGACATTCATCATGTTTACTCATCACAACATAATTAAAGTAACATCATGCTTTCATTCAATATCAATCAGATAGTCCACAAACCACAATTATTCAACACAAGGTTCCATTAACCTACCACTAACTAAATCATCATCATTTCACATATTTAACCATGATTCTTCATCATTCATGCATCATTAGACAATTAACAAGTTCATACGCAACTTACGTCTAGATTAAAGATAATTCACAAGTTCATTTAATCGCTTTCCATTCCTAAGTTATCTTTAATCATACATCTAGTTAATCAACCTTAATCATCATAATTAAACACCTACTAATCAAGTTTAAGGGTTTGAGAACCATTCACGTGCATTGGATACCTCAAAAAGTCACAAAAATTGAAGTTCCCCTACACATACAGGGCGCACGGTCCGTGCCTCAGGAGCGCACGGTCGTGCGTGTCCATCAGGAAGGAAAAATCTGATGTTTCCGTTTTTCGCGAAAATATTGTTTTCAACATCGTTTTTCGATCCAATTCGCACCAAACGCGTCCCAAAACCTTAAACCAATTTTATCCAATCATTAACAACTTAACTCAGCTTAAACAACTTAATCAAATCACTTTTCATCAATAATCACCAAGTTTTCCAATTAATTCAAACATTGTCTCAAAAGTCATTTTCACCAACAACTTAACAACCAAACATGGCATAACAACCGCAACAACATTTCTTCACGTTCCACATAATCATAATCACTTATTTCAATTATCATAACAATAACTTATTGAATTTAACAACAACTTAATCATTTTCATCAAATTAAGCATATTCACCAAACACAACAACAACAACTTAATTCACAACAAAACCACATAATCTCATGAATTCTCAAACTAAACACATATTCATGCTCAAAATCAACTTAATAAACCACAAACAACATTAATTATCATGTTCTACAACAAATTCAACAAAAATCACAAAGTTACCAATTCACTATAACCAAACATGAATTTTGACATAAACAAAAATGATTTCATCAATTTTAACATACTCAAATTAACCATGATAATTAGAGCACGAATTTCACATAACCAACATCAAATATCATGAAATTAACATAATCAAAAACACCCAAACTACCCAATTGCTTATTAACTCTAATTGGTGAAAATAATCTTCCCCCTTACCTCAATTCATCTCAAAATAAGCTCTCCTAGGTGATTCCTCTTTTTCCCCATTTTGCTCTTGAGCCTTCCTCCAACTTTCTCTCCAAGCCTCTCTCAAAACTTTGGTGCAAATGAGTTAACCTAATTCCACTAACACATACTCTTCTCTTTAAATATTATGGGTTAGGGTCACTCTCACTAATGAGCTTAGTCACATCCAATTTGTATGAATAATTCTCTACACTTTTACTTCACTTAAACCTCTCCTTTTACTCTTGCACCACTGTTCTCTAAATTTCAAATTCTAACATATTTACAAAAATGTCATTCACCCGTAAATGACCAAAATACCCTCAATCACTAAAAATTCACTAATCCACCCATAACACACATATTAAAGCAATAATTAAATAAAACAAACAATTAACAAATATAACAATATTAAATAAATCTAATGCTATAAATATGGCTGTTACACAGTCTTTATTTAATAACCTCATTTCTGATAATTTTTCTCACCAACATAATTCTTCTACTTATACTTCACCTTCTCATACATCACAAACAACTCATACTTCACTTCCACAACATTCATTACCTTCATCAAATGATTACAGTGTTGTCTTACCATCTCATTCTGATCATACTCTTTCATCTGCATCAAATTCCTCTAATTCTGAGCATTTTTTGTTTCTGCATCTCTTTCCTCTCATAATAATCCACCAGTAAATCATAATCCTCCACTTAGAAAATCTACCATAATTCATAAGCCACCTGCATATGTCCAAGCATATCATTGTAATCTGATCAATAATACCATCCATGATGCATTTCCCCCTGCCTCATCATCATTTGATGAAAATTGTAAGTATCCTTTATCTGCATCTTTGTCTTATCAGCAACTCTCTTCTGCACACAAACACTTTGCTTTATCTCTTTCATCTATCCCTGAACCCTCAAACTATGATGATGCAATGTGTGATGAAAATTGGAAAAATGATGACACACTCGAACCATAGATAACTTATGTTGTAAGAAAGCTTAGTCAATTCTTAGATGCTCCTACAAATGAACACATGCTGGCAGGTTTACATGTTCTCATATTTCTCAAAAAAATCCTGGCCAAGGGTTATTTTTCAACTCATCTTCACCCTTAACTTTGAAGGGATTCTCTTATTCAGATTGAGGAGCATGTCAAGATACTAAAAGGTCTACAACTGATTTCTGTTTTATCCTTGGTACCTCACTCATTAGTTGGAAAAGTAAGAAGCAGTATATGGTATCAAGCTCTTCATCAGAAGCTGAGTACAGAGCTCTTGCACAAGCTACTTGTGAAGGACAATGGCTTCTCTATTTGTCACAGGATTTTCTCATACCTCACCCAACACCTATCATTCTATCTATGATAATAAATCTGCTCTACACATAGCTGATAACCCTGCATTTCATGAGAGAACAAAGCATATAGAAATCGATTCTCATGTGGTTAGAGATAAAGTGCAGGCAGGAGTTATTCATCTGCTACCAGTATCCTTAAAAGCACAAGTTGCTGACATCTCGACAAAGCTATTGCATCCTGGTCCTTTCAACAATTTACAAAGCAAGCTTGGAACAATCAACATTTATTCCAGAGGGGGGCTGTTAAAGGACAAATAGATTAAGATGTATCTGTTACTAGTATAGCAAGTAACTGTGTGTAATTGATCTAGCTTAACAATTGTACAGTTAGTTATTCATATCAATTAGTCACAGTTAGTTAAGTAACTATAGTTGAGTTAGAGTTGTGATTCTACACTCTATATACAACAATAGTGATCCATTTTATCACTTACACTTTCTAATAATAAAGTTCCTTTTTCTCATTTATTTTTCTTCTTCATAGCTTTTCACATTGCAAGCTTATTTTCTTGCTTTCATGGAGTTTGAGATTACCTCTTAACATACATTACCACTTGATGAATTGTGGGTAATTTACCCCTAATGACAAGTAAGATTTGATTATGACCAATGAAATAGAGATCACATTCGAATGAAGGAGGTGAAGAAATTTGATGTTCTTAAGATGAAAATGGTAACTGATTTTAAGAATAAAGATGAAAAGAATAGTATTTTTCTTTGATAGGGGTAAATTACTACCAATTCATCGAGTGAGGTAAAAAAAAACCCAATTTAATTGGTATTGTTTCCCTATTACAACTATTATTTTAACACACTTTTAAAAAAAAATATTTTTTTGTCCCCGTGAGCATAACTCAGTTGGCAATGACAATTCATTGTTATATGAAGGGGTCGGGATTCGAACAACAAACACCCCTCTTATTCACCTTAATAGGTGAATTCTAGCCACTAGATTACTTGACAAAAAAAAACTACTTTTTTAGTGCAGTTGTTTTTATTTGTGTTGATGAAATATTTTTTAATATTTATTTAAATATGTATTATATCTTATCAAAAATATATATAGCTAAATTCAAGGGTCCTCTATCAAGACGATTCTATTATAAAGATTGTGCTTTTATTTAGTGTAAAGAAAAGTTAGATTTTTTTTAGACCAGGTCATCTGTTTCAGTCTAATTTAGTACAAGGTTTTATTTTATAAAGACCGAGTCATATGATTGGAGTATTTAGTTTAATCAATTTAAACATGTGGTTCGACTAATGATCCAATGGTTCGACTAATAACTCAGTACCTTTACCGAGTTGATCATAAGTTTGATTTTTAAAATATTGGATCAAAGCCTTTAATGATTCTAGGTATAATAGGTAAAAAATAATTTGTAGCATTAGGCACATGCGTAGTTTGCCTATCCAGGCCTGCTTCTCAGCACAAGAAGTGCAGGGAAAGAACACAGAGTACAAAAACAAAATGCTTAGTTTAGTTCAAAGTCAAATATAATGAAAAACATTACATTGGTACGATTGCAACTATGCTCAAATCTCTTAAGCAATGTTTCATGATGAACGTTGTTAATAGAGAAACTGTGGTTGGAAGGTGATCTCCTTAAAAGTTGTTCGCCAAATTCTCCAACGAAAATTAGTCATCAGCAAAGTCGATGGATAATTCGATAATTCTTACTAATATCATAATTAAAAAAATTCAAATATGATACAGTATATAACTTTGTGCAGGCCTTGTATGTTTTTGTGGTAGATTAAATTATAAAGGATAGACTTTACAATATTATAATAATATAGGCCTGCACACAATTAAATATTGAATATAACCAATTTTCTAGAGCTCTCCCTTTGACATCAATTACCAGCTCAAGAAACATTTTTCACAAGGGTCAAGGGACTCCACTTGACACATTTTCACAGGCTTAATGAGTATAGGACAAGATTCATAGTTTTCTAGGAGTTTTCTTAAACAAGGTATGTTTCTACTTTCTATATATACTCTTTTGCTTCTTGTGAATGTCTTCTGCTTATTTAGGCCTATCACATGATTGCACTAAATGAAATTGACTTTTGGTCAACTATTGACTTTGGTCAAAGATTGACTTCGGCCAACAATTGACTTTGATCAACATTGATCTTTTTTGAAAAACAAAAACAAAAATTTTAGGAAGTAAGAAGAAAGAAAAAAAAGTTTTTGTTAGAGCAAAATTGGGGTATGACACTTGTATATCTCAGAAACACAGCTTCTCATCAAAGGAATAGATAAAGCTATACACCCTCTTCATAAATTTCAAAAGCAATGGAATCTCAACAACTTCAAAACCAACTAAATGTAACTTTTCTTCCATTTCCAACTCCTGGCCATATGATTCCTATGATAGACACAGCAAGACTATTTGCCAGACATGGTGTTAATGTTACCATTATCACTACACAAGCAAATGCCTTGTTATTCAAGAAAGCCATCGACAACGACACGTGTTGTGGTTATTCCATCAGAACTTGTATGCTTCAATTCCCTTCAGCACAAGTTGGTCTCCCAGAAGGTGTCGAAAACATCAAAGATGGAACTTCCTTAGAAATGCTTGGTAAAATCAGCCATGGAATTTCAATGCTTCAAGATCAAATTGAAATTCTGTTTCAAGATCTTCAACCAGATTGTATAGTCTCAGATATGTTTTATCCTTGGACAGTCGAATCAGCTGCGAAACTCGGTGTTCCAAGGATCTACTATTACAGCTCGAGCTACTTTTCTAGCTGTTGTGCTCATTTTATCAGAAAGTATAAGCCTCATGAGAATTTAGTCTCTGATGGCCAATTTTTTTCAATTCCTGAACTTCCACATAACATTGAGATTACTTCTTTGCAGCTAGAAGAATGGTGTAGGACTAGAAATCAATTCTCAGATTATTTAGATGTAATATATGAATCAGAAAGCAAAAGCTATGGAACACTCTATAATAGCTTTCATGAGCTTGAAAGTGATTATGAGCAACTTTACAAGAGCACCATGAGGATTAAAGCATGGAGTGTGGGACCAGTTTCAACATGGATTAACAAAGAGGATGGAGATGGTAACATTGCAGTAGAGTCAGAATTGTTAAATTGGCTTAACTCTAAGCCTAATGATTCTGTGTTGTATGTAAGTTTTGGAAGCTTGACTAGGCTCCAACGTGCTCAGATTGTTGAAATAGCTCATGGACTTGAAAATTCAGGTCATAATTTCATCTGGGTTGTTAGGAAAAAAGACGGTGGCAAAGTCAAAGATGGTTTTCTTCATGATTTTGAGGAAAGGATGAAAGAAAGCAAAAAGGGCTATATCATATGGAATTGGGCACCACAGCTTCTGATATTGGATCACCCTGCAACAGGAGGGATTGTGACTCACTGTGGTTGGAACTCAATTCTTGAAAGCTTGAGTGTTGGTTTGCCAATGATTACATGGCCAATGTTTGCTGAGCAATTTTACAATGAGAAGTTGCTTGTTGATGTTTTGAAGATTGGAGTTCCAGTAGGATCAAAACTTAACAAGTTTTGGTCTGATGTAGATGATGATGATGATCCTTTGGTGAGAAGGGAAGAAATTGCAAAAGCTGTGGTAGTGTTGATGGGAAGAGGAGAAGAGAGTGGTGAAATGAGGAGGAGAGCAAGAAAACTTTGTGATGCAGCTAAGAAGAGCATAGAGGAGGGTGGACCCTCTTACAACAATTTGATGCAATTAATAGATGAGCTTAAATCATTGAAGATATCAAGAGGAGTTGAGAAAACAAAACTCAATGAATGAAATGGAGGAATACTGAATTATGGCTTTTTAGGTTGTGGAACTGGTTGATTTTACAAATAAGAAGGAACATTATCCAAGTATTTTCTCTTTGAAATGAATTTTCATCATTCTAGCATAGGACATAAGAGTTTATTTTTATTTTGAATGTAGAAAATGTTGTTGTTTACCTTTTCGGAAAGCATTTTTCTTTGGAAAACAAATAGTTAAAACTCGAAGAAAAGAAAATATATTGAGATCAATCTCAAAGTGAGTTGAAACTTGAAAGTCATATCATAAGAGGTGAGGATTGTGAAAATTTTACACCTCATATTCCTCTACAATCATTCAACACACTTCTTGTTATCTCTATCTCTCTATATCATACTCCCTCCGTCCCAAATTATAAGCAAAAAAAATCATTTCACATTTATTAAGAAAACCATAGTAATTTGTAGTATAGTTTCTTGTGTTATCTTTGGAATAAGTTTCATAAAAAGATGTAAAAACAATTTTCATTGGTTATTAGTTGTAGAGAAAATGAAAGGGAGAGCAAAATGAATGCAATTTGCATTTAATTTCTCTTTGAAAAAGATGATTTTTTTAAATAACATAATTAAATATAATAAAAATTGGCCTTTTTTGCTTATAATTTAGGACAAAGAAAATGAGTTTTTTTTGCTTATAATTTGGAACGGAGGGAGTATATGTCACATCACTCTTTTTTTATCTCTTTCTTTCTCAAGATGTATATGTTAGATACATAGTAATCGATCACAGATAGCGGTACGTAGCGGCCGACCCCAAAAGTGGGATAGCGAGATAGCGTATAGCGGTATGACAAATAACGGTCACCGATGTTTGATAATTTTTTTGACAAATTACATGAATAATAAACAATCTTATATATTTCTCAACAAAAAAAAAAACTTATATTTAATATAAAATTAAATATAACACATAAATCTCATTGAGACATTCATAAATCAAAACACCAAAAAAACAAAAGACAGAGGAACAAATAAAAAAATCATAAAACAAGAGAAACCATAAGATAGAAAATAGAAGAATATGTGTTTCGCGGCACAGGTGAGAAGAGAGAAAAAGTTGAAAAATGTTAGGGTTTACGAAATCCTTAAAATGCCCTAAAAAGGTTTTAAAAATAGGGCCAATTTAGAAATTTCCTACTAAAATCAAATAGTAGTTAAAGCGGCCGCTATTTGATTTCGCGCCGCTATTTTTAACATGTTTAAGAACTTATATATTTTTATAATTTGGTGGGCTAATATAAGTAGCTTGATACAAGTGTATGAGTATGACATAATATGTGTATATATAATCGAGTTGGCTCATGAACCAAACGAACCGGACTATACATAGCTCAAGTTCAACTTATTTATTTAACGAGCTTAATTTTCAACTCAAGTTTGACTCATTTGGTTCATGAACCAAGTTCAACGAATTAATTACTGAATCGAGTCTTGAACTATTTTGAAGTTGGTTCGGTTCATTTTCAGCCCTAGCTTTGCGAAAGAAAGAAACAAAGCACATAAGTTTTGAGAAAGGGGGAAAATGACTTTTAGGGTTTCAGCTTGAACCATCTCAAAACGAAGACAAAGGCTTCCAACGGAAAACACAGTTTATAGTGAACAGAAATTCAATGAAAATGCGAACGGAAGCTAAAATGAGAATGTGAAATCAAACGGATAAATGATGATGGAGGTCGAAATCGAATTGATGTATGGAGGTCAAAATCGAAATCGAAACGTAAGGCAAACCAACGAATCAAATTGGTTCAAGTTGAAACCCTACAAGCCATTTTCCCCTTTTCTCAAAGCTTCTGCGTTTCTGCGTTTTATTTCTTCTTTCTTTTTTATATCTTTTCTTTTTAATTTGTTGTTTCTAATTAAATAATAATAGTAATATAAAAACTATTTAAAAATCAATAATTTTATTTCATTTATAATAATTTTGATAATTGTCTTTTAGTGTGTCAAATGGGGTGAAATAACTAGTACACGTGGCACACCGTTAGTTTTAACAATTTTTTTAACTTGAAGTTAACAGATGGAGCAATGACAATTTTTTTACAATTTGCATGACTTAAACCAAACAAAAAAAAAGTGCAGGGACCAAAGCCAAAAACTGGTGAAAGTGCAGAGATCAATGACATATTTTAGCATTTGATGAATTAAGAAAATGCTCACAACGAGTTTTTGAAATAATCGCATTCATGATTTGAATTTAAGAAGATAAAAGGTATATTTGAATTGATGTTTTATAGTTCGCATTGATGTTTTTGAAAAGTTCACAATATATTTGAAAAATGCTAACAATGTTGTGAGTTAAGACAATGTGTTTTTAATGAGTAAAGAAGGTAGATTTGATTTTTTTTTTTTTTTTTTGCTTCTCTCTTTCTCTCTATTGGCATGATGATTTCTCTCTTTGATTTTTTATTCTTTGAGCTCTTTTGTTGGTATTTTGGTTCATCTTTTTGATTGGCTTCATCTCTTTGGTTGTTACTTCTTCTTTCATTGTTCTTCTCTTTGTTGGTTGCTTTGTTTGTTGGTTTGATTGTTTGGTTTGGTTTGATTCTTCTTTTGTTTGATTGATTCTCTCTTTATTGATTCTTCAGTTTGTTTGACTACTTCTCTCTCTATTGATTCTTCTGTTTCATTCATCATCTCCCAATTAGTTCTTTTGTTTGATTGCTCATCTTCCTATTGGATTTCTATTTGATTGCTCTTCTCCATATTGATCAGTGGTCGCTGGCATTGGCCACACGACGCTCCGGCAACCCACGATGGTTGATGACGACAATTCAATGATCTTCGCGGTTGTCCATGATGGCGGTCCGGTGGTGGGCGGCAGAGCGCCAACATTGACCGGTGGTGCTGCGGCATTAATCACCACAACATTAAAATATTATTAATTATTATAATAATATATTAAATTAATAATATTTTCATATTAAATATTTTATGCTAATTTTGAAATATTTTTTTTTTGGTATTTTTCTTTCAATTTTTTATTTATTAAATTATTTTTACTTTTTTCTGTTTTTTATTTATTAAATTAATTTTATAGATAAGTTATTTATATTTTATAAAATCAATGTGCATTTTAATTTGAGGTGATCCATTGGACTTTTAAAATAAGGTGGATCAAATATTTCTTCGATACCAAAATGAAATGAGCAGAAATCAATGAAGGATTGGAGACTTATTGCCCTCTGTAATGTATTGTATAAGTTGGTGGCAAAGGTACTCGCTAATAGACTTAAAAATATTTTACATAAGTGCATTTCTGAAAATCAATCAGCTTTTGTTCCAGGGCGTTCTATTCTAGATAACACCATGATCGCTATTGAAGTGGTACACCACATGAAAGTAAGTAAGAAAGTTAGAGATAAGAATGTTGATCTCAAGCTAGACATAAGTTAGGCTTATGATAGAATTGATTGGCTTTATATTAAGGAAGTTATGTTACAAATGGGATTTGCTAGTCAATGGGTTCGATGGATCATGATGTGTGTAGAAATTGTTGATTATTCTATTATTGTTAACAATGAGATGGTGGGACCAATTATACCAGGTCGGGGCTTGAGACAGGGTGATCCTTTGTCACCTTATTTATTTATTCTTTGTGTTGAAGGACTATCCGCTCTCATTCGGAAAGCTGAACGGCGAGGAGACCTTCATGGCATCTCTATTTGTACTAATGCTCCTATTATTTCTCACCTTTTGTTTGTAGATGACTGCTTTTTATTTTTCAGGGCCGATGAGAAGGAAACACAGGTAATGAAGACTATTCTTCACACCTATGAATTATCATCGGGGCAAACCATTAGTCAGTGCTGTAATGGGAACGGGCAAATACCTTAGTCTTCCGTCTATGGTGGGTAGAAGCAAAGAGGTGACATTTGGCTTCATAAAGGATTGCATTTGGCACAAAATTAATATTTGGAGTAGTAAGTGTTTATCCAAAGCTGGCAGAGAGGTTATGATTAAATCGGTACTCCAATCTATCCCATCTTATATTATGAGTGTTTATTTTCTCCCTACTAAGCTAATTTATACCATTGAGAAAATGATAAATGCTTTTTGGTGAGGTCATGGTGGTAGTATGCGGCGTGTGTTACATTGGTTGTCTTGGGAAAAGTTGTTTGTCCATAAATTTTTTGGAGGTATGGGGTTTAAGGATTTGACTTTTTTTAATGTGGCCATGTTAGGCAAACAAGGTTGGAGGTTTCAAACTGATCCCATTAGTTTTGTTTCTTGCTTGTTTAAGGCATGATATTTCCCTAGCACTGATTTTATTGGGTTTAGAACTGGACATAATCCAAGTTATTTTTAGCGGAGTATCTTTAGTGCAAAAGTTGTAGTAAAACAGGGCACGCGATGGCGTATAGGGTCAGGAGCTAGTATACCTTTTTTAGGTGCGTCGTGGCTTAAAGATGGTTTGTCTTTGTCAACGAATAATCCAATATTTGAGCCTTTGTTACAGGTGAAGTTATGTGAATTTATTGATCAATCTTTGAAGGTTTGGAAAGCTGCCTAAATTTATAATCTTTTTGATGCGCCCACTGGACAGCTAATTCTTAATACATCGCTTCAGCCTCTTGTAACGGAATATAAATTGATTTGGAAAGGGGAGAAGAGTGGCAAGTATTTTGTCCGTAGTGCATATAGAATTTGTGTGTCTGAAATTGCAGATAATTCTCATCTACAAGTACCTGGCCGATGGAATTTAAAACTGCCTCCCAAAGTCAAGAATTTTTTATAACGCGTATGTCGTGGTTACTTTTGAACATGTGCTTGACTTAGTAGTAGAGGTGTTTCTTGCCCACTTGATTGTGTAATCTGCAACAGCAATTATGAAGACAACATACATGTCCTTATTGAATGTCCAAAAGTTGTTCAAGCATGGCGTGATGTGAATTTATGGGACAAAATAAATAGGGTGTTGTGTCAAGATTATAATTTAAATGCACTTATTTTCACTCTTTTGCAGCAATTTTCTGCAGATTAATGTGAACTCATGGCCACGGTTATGTGGAGTCTTTGGAAGGGTCGCAATATGAAACTTTTGCAACAACAAAATGAAACTAGCTCGTAAGCAGTACACCGTGCAACCCACTTACTGGATGATTGGAGAGCGGCTCAAACAATCAGGTTACGCAGCCCTGATAGGTCCAACACGGCCTAGCAGCATTCCATGAGGCAAGGCGAGGAAGTATGGAAAAAACCGGCACCTGGCAGGTACAAATGTAACATTGGTGCATCCTTTTCCACCTCTCTTAATAGGGTCGGTTTGGGAATGTGTCTTAGAGATGATGCTGGTTACTTTGTCCTTGTAAAAACGGATTGGTTTGCCCCTCTGTGTGATATAGATGTGGGGGAGGTTGTTGGGTTACATATAGCTTTGGAGTGGATGAGATCAAAAAGTTGTTAATGGATCAAGAGGATTATGATGCACGTCAATTTGTTTTAGCTTTTTTTAAAATAGTTTTTATAGTGTAATATCTTTTTGCTACAATTTTTTTAACAAAGAAATTTTTAAGGAAAGTTTCGAATGAAAAATCTTTTTGAATAGTTTATCTTAAAATGTAGGCTAAATTACATCACGGGTCCTTTAAGTTTGAGGTTTGTAATAGATTGGTCCTTTAAGTTATTTTGGTCACACATAAGTCCTTTAAGTTTGAAGTTTGTAACAGATTAGTCCTTTAAGTTATTTTGGTCACACATAAGTCGTTTAAGTTTGTAAACGTTTTAAATTTACAAAACAATGATGTGACAGTTAAGTGTATGATTTGGCAGTTAAGTCTGTAAACAATGGACATTAAGATGTAAATTCTCATCAAAGGAAGAGTTCAAGGAAGCTGATATTAATTATTTTGTGTATAATGGCTTTGAGTTTCATAAAGAATGACAATGAGAGGGTTAGAGTTGGTTGCAAGGATGGATGTTCTTGGATTGTTTTATATTCTAAGATGTCTAACGAGGATACATGTCACATCATACACTTAATTGTCATCATCGTTTTTGTAACGTTTGGTTAACAAAAGGACTAAATTGAAAACGTTTACAAACTTAAAGAACTTATGTGTGACTGTTTACCCTGGTTTTTGGTAAACAACCGCTGGTTATATAGGTTTATTACTTGCGAGATCAACCAGTAATCTCAGGCCATTGTGTGTCGAGTTTATTCAAATATCTTTGTGTTTTTATGAATATTCTTGTGTGTTTCGAATAAGAATAAGAAGCAAGAAATCTCCAAGTTCGGTTGCTTGAACTCTTCGACAAGGAATTGAAGTATGAAAGTAAATTACAGAAAATTAACTTAAAGGAAAGTAAATTGCATTGATTGTAAATAAAGGTTGTTCACAAGGATCATACATGATTCGTAACTCTTTTCTCACTGTGACTTGGATACTTCGAGTGCATAGAATGTTATGTATAATGATTTGTGACCCCGTTTTCCTCATTGAAAACTCTTATTTATACTAAGGAAAATAAATGTACAATCCTATCCACACTTCTAACCGTTAATAACCCTAATTAACAGAGAAAAACAACCTATTTGAAATTCAATTCGTGTGCCTTCGACAGTTGCAATCTTCGATTCGACGAATAAGACATTCTGAAGCATAACTAACTCTTCGTTTCGTCGATGTATGTTTCGACCAGCCCTGGATGTCTCGATTCTGTCGAGCGAACAAGTATACCTTCCGAAGTCTTTTTAGACTAAAAATCCCATCTTCTTCCACGTGTCCAATCAAACTTCAGTAATTACGTCAAATTCCTCTTGTCGAAAAACACAGGTAACAAATTGCCCCCCAAAAATGTTAGGTTCAACGGAAGATAATGTAGAAGAAAACTGACATTTTTGAAAAATGGTGATCTTCAACGAAAACCTTACGTCTTCTTAAATAATGACGTCATCTACCTCGAACGGTTCCCAAACCAGTTATCATTGCAGCACTATTTTCGGAGATCTTTGGCTCCTAGAAGAAGTAACCGACGGCTTAGTTCAGAGATCTTTCAGACTTCTTTTCGCCACGTGGCTGAATTTTTCAACTTTTCAAATCAGTGGTCTTTTCAATTCCCTCTTAGTAATGAGTATAAAAATCTACTTTTCACTTCTCTCATTGTCGTTTTCTTTCCATAAACTTTTCTAAAAAGCCAACTACCTTTTTTCTTTACACCATGGACAGACTCTCAGAAGATTTGCTAATCACCATTACTAGAAAAATAGCAGCAACTGGTACCCAGAACTTGCTCAACGTTGGGGCAACTTCCATCACTCATCGTCGACTGGCAAATAAGAAGACAATTTTCAGGGCTTTACCTCGTAACTGTGTATGGTATTTTTATGACCATTTTTCTTCTGTCCAGAAACTTGCTTTCATGCAACGAATGATTCAGAGCGGTCATGAATCATTCAGCCTAGTGGAAACAGCAAGACTTCTTTATGATGAACTCATACTCTTCTCTTTAAATATTATGGGTTAGGGTCACTCTCACTAATGAGCTTAGTCACATCCAATTCTCATGAATAATTCTCTACACTTTTACTTCACTTAAACCTCTCATTTTACTCTTGCACCATTATTCTCTAAATTTCAAATTCTAACATATTTACAAAAATGTCATTCACCCGTAAATGACCAAAATACCCTCAATCACTAAAAATCCACTAATCCACCCATAACACACATATTAAAGCAATAATTAAATAAAACAAACAATTAACAAATATAACGATATTAAATAAATTTAATGCTATAAATCTGGTTGTTACACAGTCTTTATTTGATAACCTCATTTCTGATAATTTTTCTCACCAACATAATTCTTCTACTTATACTTCACCTTCTCATACATCACAAACAACTCATACTTCACTTCGACAACATTCATTACCTTCATCAAATGATTACAGTGTTGTCTTACCATCTCATTCTGATCATACTCTTTCATCTGCATCAAATTCCTCTAATTCTGAGCATTTTTTGTTTCTGCATCTCTTTCCTCTCATAATAATCCACCAGTAAATCATAATCCTCCACTTAGAAAATCTACCATAATTCATAAGCCACCTGCATATGTCCAAGCATATCATTGTAATCTGATCAATAATACCATCCATGATGCATTTCCCCCTGCCTCATCATCATCTGATGAAAATTGTAAGTATCCTTTATCTGCATCTTTGTCTTATCAGCAACTCTCTTCTGCACACAAACACTTTGCCTTATCTCTTTCATCTATCCCTGAACCCTCAAACTATGATGATGCAATGTGTGATGAAAATTGGAAAAATGATGACACACTCGAACCAGAGATAACTTATGTTGTAAGAAAGCTTAGTCAATTCTTAGATGCTCCTACAAATGAACACATGCTGGCAGGTTTACATGTTCTCAAATTTCTCAAAAACATGCTGGCCAAGGGTTATTTTTTAACTCATCTTCACCCTTAACTTTGAAGGGATTCTCTTATTCAGATTGGGGAGCATGTTAAGATACTAAAAGGTCTACAACTGATTTCTGTTTTATCCTTGGTACCTCACTCATTAGTTGGAAAAGTAAGAAGCAGTATATGGTATCAAGCTCTTCATCAGAAGCTGAGTACAGAGCTCTTGCACAAGCTACTTGTGAAGGACAATGGCTTCTCTATTTGTCACAGGATTTTCTCATACCTCACCCAACACCTATCGTTCTATACTATGATAATAAATCTGCTTTGCACATAGCTGATCTGCATTTCATGAGAGAACAAAGCATATAGAAATTGATTCCATGTGGTTAGAGATAAAGTGCAGGTAGGAGTTATTCATCTGCTACCAGTATCCTCAAAAGCACAAGTTGCTGACATCTCGACAAAGCTATTACATCCTGGTCCTTTCAACAATTTACAAAGCAAGCTTGGAACAATCAACATTTATTCCAGAATGGGGCTGTTAAAGGACAAATAGATTAAGATGTATATGTTACTTGTATAGCAAGTAACTATGAGTAATTGATCTAGCTTAACAATTGTACAGTTAGTTATTCATATCAATTAGTCACAGTTAGTTAAGTAACTATAGTTGAGTTAGAGTTGTGATTTTACACTCTATATACAACAATAATGATCCATTTTATCTCTTACACTTTCTAATAATAAAGTTCCTTTTTCTCATTTCTTTTTCTTCTTCATAGCTTTGCACATTGCAAGCTTATTTTCTTGCTTTCATGGAGTTTGAGATTACCTCTTAACATACATTACCACTTGATGAATTGTGGGTAATTTACCCCTAATGACAAGTAAGATTTGATTATGGAACCAATGAGATAGAGATCACATTCGAATGAAGGAGGTGAAGAAATTTGTTGTTCTTAAGATGAAAATGGTAACTGATTTTAAGAATAAAGATGAAAAGAATAGTATTTTTCTTTGATAGGGGTAAATTACTCCCAATTCATCGAGTGAGGTAAAAAAAAAACCCAATTTAATTGGTATTGTTTCCCTATTACAACTATTATTTTAACACACTTTTAAAAAAAGATATTTTTTGTCCCCGTGAGCATAACTCAGTTGGCAGGGACAATTCATTGTTATATGAAGGGGTCGGGATTCGAACAACAAACACCCCTCTTATTCACCTTAATAGGTGAATTCTAGCCACTAGATTACTTGACAAAAAAAAAACAACTTTTTTAGTGCAGTTGTTTTTATTTGTGTTGATGAAATATTTTTTAATATTTATTTAAATATGTATACATCTTATCAAAAATATATATAGCTAAATTCAAGGGTCCTCTATCAAGACGATTTTATTATAAAGATTGTGCTTTTATTTAGTGTAAAGAAAAGTTATATTTTTTTAGACCAGGTCATCTGTTTCAGTCTAATTTAGTACAAGGTTTTTTTTTTTATAAAGACCGAGTCATATGATTGGAGTATTTAGTTTAATTCAATTTAAACATGTGGTTCGACAAATGATCCAATGGTTCGACTAATAACTCAGTAACTTTACCGAGTTGATCATAAGTTTGATTTTTAAAATATTGGATCAAAGCCTTTAATGATTCTAGATATAATAGGTAAAAAATAATTTGTAGCATTAGGCACATGCATAGTTTGCCTATCCAGGCCTGCTTCTCAGCACAAGAAGTGCAGGGAAAGAACACAGAGTACAAAAACAAAATGCTTAGTTTAGTTCAAAGTCAAATATAATGAAAAACATTACATTGGTACGATTGCAACTATGCTCAAATCTCTTAAGCAATGTTTCATGTTGAACGTTGTAAATAGAGAAACTGTAGTTGGAAGGTGATCTCCTTAAAAGTTGTTCGCCAAATTCTCCAACGAAAATTAGTCATCAACAAAGTCGGTGGATAATTCGATAATTCTTACTAATATCATAATTAAAAAAAATTCAAATATGATACAGTATATAACTTTGTGCAGGCCTTGTATGTTTTTGTGGTAGATTAAATCATAAAGGATAGACTTTACAATATTATAATAATATAGGCCTGCACACAATTAAATATTGAATATAACCAATTTTCTAGAGCTCTCCCTTTGACATCAATTACCAGCTCAAGAAACATTTTTCACAAGGGTCAAGGGACTCCACTTGACACATTTTCACAGGCTTAATGAGTATAGGATAAGATTCATAGTTTTCTAGGAGTTTCTTAAACAAGGTATGTTTCTACTTTCTATATATACTCTTTTGCTTCTTGTGAATTTCTTCTGTTTATTTAGGCCTATCACATGATTGCACTAAATGAAATTGACTTTTTGTCAATTGTTGACTTTGGTCAAAGGTTGACTTCGGCCAACATTTAACTTTGATCAACATTGACCTTTTTTGAAAAACAAAAACAAAATTTTTAGGAAATAAGAAGAAATAAAAGAAAGTTTTTGTTAGGGCAAAATTGGGGTATGACACTTGTATATCTCATAAACACACAGCTTCTCATCAAAGGAATAGATAAAGCTATACACCCTCTTCATAAATTTCAAAAGCAATGGAATCTCAACAACTTCAAAACCAACTAAATGTAACTTTTCTTCCATTTCCAACTCCTGGCCATATGATTCCTATGATAGACACAGCAAGACTATTTGCCAGACATGGTGTTAATGTTACCATCATCACTACACATGCGAATGCTTCAACATTCCAAAAATCCATTGACAATGACTTCAATTCAGGATACTCCATCAAAACTCATCTTATTCAGTTCCCTTCAGCTCAAGTTGGTCTTCCAGATGGTGTTGAAAATATCAAAGATGGAACTTCCTCAGAAATTCTTGGTAAAATAGCTCAAGGAATAATGATGCTTCAAGATCAAATTGAAATTCTGTTTCAAGAACTTCAACCAGATTGTATAATAACTGATATGACTTATCCTTGGACAGTTGAATCAGCTGCAAAACTAAACATTCCAAGGATTTACTTTTACAGCTCAAGCTACTTCTCCAATTGTGCAAGTAATTTTGTCAGAAAGTGTAGACCTCATGATAATCTAGTTTCTGATACACAGAAATTTATTGTTCCTTGTTTGCCTCATACCATTGAGATGACACCTTTGCAGCTAGCTGATTGGATTAGGGCTAAGACTTCAGCAACAGGTGCTTTTGGTGCAATGTTTGAATCAGAGAAAAGAAGCTATGGAACACTATACAATAGTTTTCATGAACTAGAAAGTGATTATGAGAAACTTGGTAAAACTACAATAGGGATCAAATCTTGGAGTATAGGACCAGTTTCAGCATGGATTAACAAAGATGATAAAAAGGCTAATAAGGAATACATGGTGAAGAACGTTGGAAAAGATCAAGAATTGGTAAATTGGCTTAATTCCAAGGAGAATGAGTCTGTGTTGTATGTAAGTTTTGGAAGCCTTACTAGGCTTTCTCATGAACAGATTGTTGAAATAGCTCATGGACTTGAAAATTCAGGTCATAATTTCATTTGGGTTGTTAGAGAAAAGGATAAATATGATGATGGAGAAGGTTTTCTGCTAGATTTTGAGGAAAGGATGAAAGAAAGCAAAAAGGGCTATATCATATGGAACTGGGCCCCACAACTTCTGATATTGAATCACCCTGCAACAGGAGGAATTGTGACTCACTGTGGTTGGAACTCAATTCTTGAAAGCTTGAATTCTGGTTTGCCAATGATAACATGGCCAATGTTTGCTGAACAATTTTACAATGAGAAGCTGCTTGTTGATGTTTTGAAGATCGGAGTCGCGGTTGGATCAAAAGTGAACCAGTTTTGGCTTAGCATTGGTGAAGAGGTAGTGGTGAAAAGGGAGGAGATAGTGAAGGCTGTTGAGATATTGATGGGAAGTGGTCAAGAGGGAAAAGCGATGAGGATGAGAGCAAAGAAGCTTGGTGATGCTTCCCAGAAGACTATAGAGGAAGGTGGAGATTCTTACAACAACTTGATTCAGTTGATTGATGAGCTGAAATCATTGAAGATTGCTAGAGAACTTGAAAAAATCAGGATAGATAATTGAATTTGAGGATTAGTTCATGACATTAAGTTAATGTTATTGCTCTAGGAGTTGCAGATGTTGTGATTTTATGAAGGGTTTTGGTTTTATAACATGACGAATAACATTTAAGTACTTTTGAATCTAATAATTCTCATGGAGAGATCTGATATTCATCTAGGCATTTATTATTACTTGTGTGATATGTCATTGGTTGATCTTTGATTTCAGTTTTACTATATAATTCAAATAATTTGAATATTTTAATGGGGGAAAAATCACTCACTACCTAACTTCTTGATGAATAATTTGGCTAAGACCGTTATACTGTGTTATGTGTACTGTTGCGTCAAATATATAACTGGTATTATTACTGATTAGTGTAAGTAGTTGAGTTCATGGTTTTAAATTCCAGTTGAACAATTTTTTATTATTTCGCTTGATCTTTCAACGGATACATACAAGCAGTTGTTGCTGCCTCAAGGTTTTGATGAGGTTCCAACTATTCGGCCAGTTCTTATGGTTTTGATGGATTGTCTTAGTTTTTCTTATGATACCAATGACAATGGTTTTGTTTTATGGCAGATGAAGGAGAATTAGAGTTAAAGACTGCATTGACTGGTCCTTTCATGCAAGTGTTTATGACCAAATTTGATAGATCGTTTTTACATTTTTTCACTTCTAGTCTAATGAGTATTTTTTGAATATTAGATCAGCAACCTCAACCCTACCAAAGTAGAGGATGAGAAGCATTTGATATCAAAGGACGAGGATAACTAGGCGACATTGTGGATGAGACAATCAGTTAGATTTACTTAATAGGATCTAAACATAGGAAGTAGGAAATATTTATTTATATTTTGCCTTTTTCTTAGATGTTATTTTGTCATTATTGTTTTAGCAAGAAGCCACTATTTTTATCATTTTGTTTTATGATGACTTTGATTTTAAATTGAATTACTATGATGTTCATATATGGTATATCATTTTGTTCTCATGTTTTAGAAGTTTCAACTTTGATAATGCTCTATATTTGTGATCTGTGTATATGCAATTAAGTTACTTCTTATTTAGCATTTTATAGAATTTTGAGATTCAACTTGGTTTCCTTTCTTGAACATTTGGTTCTCTTCTTCGTTATGTTTCCTCATAAATCAAGCATGCATCATACTCAGGTGTAAGATCATTATTCCTTTTAATTTAGTAACATTTTAATATGCAAAGAAAGGAACAAAGTGATTTTCTTGAAACATATATCTGATTTAGCTAACATGGAGGAAGATGTGAAATTAGTGGTATGGAATGGACGAAATGTGTAAGCAAAGCTTAGTATTGCTAATGTTTTCTCTGGTTTTTTATGTGACTCGTAAATTTATGGAAGATTAATTAAACTTTCATGCATATTTTGTGTTGTTTGTACTGTTTTGCTTGGAATTGTTTCCCAAACATTTGAGTGCTTAATTGTATTTTGAAGCTTGGAATATATATCTTTTGCTGGATTAATGACCTTTATCTCATATATCTTGAAGGAAAATCGACATGTAAAAGGCAGCGGAAGTTTAAAATTTTTCGATTTTTCTTTCCTTGGATCATTACGAATATCACATGAATCAGTGATAGAATTGTTACCTCTTGTAGTGAAGAAACAGTTTCTTTGATCACAGCTAAGCAAGCAAGCAAAGCCTCTACTCGTCCACACGAACGGTTTCCTCTGGTTCCCGGTGCTAGCCAAGCGATCAGAGGTTAGGGAGAGATGTAGGGATTTCGGTTTTGCCTTTTAGGGTTACACGAAAAAGCACTACTAATTTCAACATTAGAGCTCTATTTATAGAGCTCATTGCTACACGAAAATCAGCCATCATGTTAAGCTTCCATAAGCCCATTAACCCATTAGCTTCCGCTAACTAATTAGCGTCAATTGCTAAACGCACCCCATCATATAAGTATTACTTATATTTCTCCTTTTGACCGTTCTATTGTGTGTGACCCTATAGGTTCTTGCAACGTTGGCAATAATATTAAATCTTATATTTAACATTACAAACAGTGAGCGGTATCTAGCAACACATCACTACTACCCAAGTGACAAGAATGTCAAGTGATCTGACGAAACCTTTTCCACGATAATGTCTATGTGTACGATTACTCCTTTGTCCTAATATCTTTATTGAACACAAGGCATAGATTACATCACCCTTTGTTTAGCTCAATATTTATATTTCTTGATTCCGAAATATACTAAATAACGAATAAGTCCAATATCTCATATTGACTTAATTCGGCATGGCCATGCATTTTTCCAGTCATATTTCATCAAGAGGCCTAAAGATATATCTCCTGTTATGAAGGAGGGACAAATCCCATCTAGGACACTCATGTCCCTCAGCATGATTCATCGAGTGCCCATTAACCAACGTTATAGTTATCTTGTTACAAATAACGTTTGAATGGCAATAAAACACTTGAGTCCACATCTAGGGATCATAGTGGTTTCAGGTCTAAGAGTGATATACACTATTATCATCATGAGAATAACTTATGACGATTTCATAACATACTATGTAGTATTCTCACGATGGGTCAATCCAGTATAAATATTACTCCTAATACTCATACCTATGTATAGACTTAATATCTCATATTCATGACCCATGAGATATGGTCATCAATCTACATACATAATAGTCTCCATGCTTTATTATTATCCCAGTTCATATTAAAGCTTGATTATGGATACTTTAAGAATAGTGTTCTTTCTGTTGATGTAATCTCATGATTAAGTCACACTTAATATTCCATCACATGAACCAACTATTCTAGGGACTTTATTAATCTTATATCAAGTGTAATAAAGAACGCCATATTTTATTAATAATAAAAGTCATGATACATGTGAAAAGTTTAACATAAACTATTGGCCTCTAGGGCTTACACCAACATATCTGTCACATTTTGGCTCAAAGGCTTCTGTTGTAGCTCCAACTATAGTCACATAATTTGCAATTGACATTGGTATGCGGTACGAGTACGGATTCGTGGTACGTGACATGTGAAGAATTCTGTACATTTTGGGGGTATAGAGCTTCAGTACGCATTGGTTAATACCAGTACTATATGTAGTACCCTAATTTTGTCCTACGCATTTTAAAACAAAATCAAAAAGAATCAAAAGAGGGGAAAAAAGTCAAAAGTCAACAAAAGTCAACAGAAAAGTCAACATTTCAAAAATGATGACTTCGCACTGCGAAGCTCCCTTCGCACTGCGAAGTCTGCGATTTTTCTGCAGATTTTTGGTTTCTTTGATTTAATTCCAGAATCTGTTGCACATCACTTCCATAATTATTTTAAGTAGCATTCATGGCTAATTGGGCCAAGCAAAGCCAGAGTTGAAGGACTTGCCATTAATGCCAAGGTTGGAAGCTTTTTCTTCCAACCTAGCATGTGACAAGCAAGTGGGCTTGCCCTTGGGCAGCTCTAGTCCCTCCCAGGTGACCTGCTAACCACCACAAGGTTGCCAGCCACCTGCTTGAGGACTTTCCTCCTGCTTGCTCCCCCCAAAACCAGTCAAACCAGCTGGATTTTTCACTTGAAAAAACCATGATTGCCTACTCTGTTTTGCAGCAGCTTTTCACCCTCTCACACCAGCCATAAGTAGCCTTTTCATCCCTCAATCTCTGCACATTACAGTGCACGTTTTTATTGACCAACCATTGAGATTGCAAGGATTGATCCCCAAGCATTAGCCAATTGCAAATCAGCTTTGTTCTTCATCATTACCTTCTAGAATTAGTTGAATTTGTGGCTGAAATCAAGCTGGATCTTGCCCCTTGGTACAAGGCAGGGTTGCCTCTATCCATTAGCATTTAATGCAAAGGGATTCAGTTTGATCTTGGCCACAAATCAGCTAAATTTTGGGATTGTGTAATGATGACAAAGATTTGATTTTGGCCTATAAATAGAAGGCAATGCCCAAGGATTAAAAGAGAGTTAACACAGCATTCAAAGAGCAGAAACTCTACTCATTTTAGCCTACAAAACTCCACAAATAACCAGAAATAATCCATCCAATACAAAGCTTTCCAAAGTTCCAAAACCTTCACCAATATTCAAACCTCTTGTGAAAGCTTTCAACCAAATCAAACCAAGTGCAGCTGGAGCTTTGCTAAGGAGTTCTGTAAGTTTCTAAGCACTTATCTTGCTTTTTTAATTGTGTTTGCATAGCTATTTTGGCTCAAAACATTTTGATTCTAAAAAACCCCTTTTGAATTTCAAAGAAATCCCAAGGTTTTCAAAACATCAAAACTGGTTTGTCCAACCTTTTTCACCCCAAAAACTCAAAGTTTTTTACCCATCTATAAGGTCCTGAGTGCGTTCAGAAGTTGTTTCTGAACAAAAGTTCAGAAACAGCTTCTGAACCCAAAATTTCGCATGCTTCGCAGTGCGAAGTCATGGTCGCAGTGCGACCATGACAGAACTCAGAACCTGAGTTTTTGTGTCAAAACAACCAATCTTTGAGGTTCTAGCCCCAGAGCTCAGAACCTAAGAGTTTTTAAACCCATGTTCTTCAAACCACAACAAGGATTTTGCATAATTTTGACAAAATCACAAGTTCGTATGACCATTTTGTGGATAACTTGCAAAGCAAGTTATGTTCCCAAATTCTCAAACAAGCATGAACAAACAAGCTATGTTCATCATTTCAATCTAAACTTGAACAATAAATATTGTTCATGATGTTCAAAACTCAAAGATGAACATACACCGTTTACGTTCGCATTTTTGCAAAATGAGACGAACTTGCGCGTTTTCTAGCAAATTTGCTAAACCTTCCCATTTTTGGGTTTTCAAACCAAATGTTTTGACATACCTTGGGATTTCTAAAGAATTCAACCCAAAAACATGAATGAAAAAGGGATGGTGTGACGTATGTCTCTCCATCGCCCCGATTGTACGAATGCGTGACGTATGTCTCGTCGCTCGGACAATCGTCATTCCCTTTTTTATAATATGTACAACCCAAACCAAACCAAATCTTGGCCCCTTGTGGTCAATCCAAGCCTTCTGGTCCCCCGTTGGCCATTAGACTCAACCCCTCGACTCGTTAGAGTCCACTCGGTCAATGTTCGACTCGTCCGAGTCCATTGTACCCGTTCTTGATCTCAGTGGATCAATCGAACAATCGCCCGACTCTTCGGAGTCCACTCGGTCAATGTTTGACTCGTTTGAGTCCATTGCACCTCCCTTGGTCCCATAGCGACTAATTCAGCCCTCTACCCTAACGGACGTACCTTTTAACAATTCTAATGTGATTCGCGAACGAACGCTTAATAAGTCTCCAAGTGCGAGCATACAAGCTACGTTTAATCGCAAGAATTCAGTTAAAACATCGTCCAATTAAAATCAACCAACACATATACGTTTTTCTATCAAAGAACTACGTATGCTTTGAATTCTCCGACTACCGGGAGATACGTAGGAGCAAGATCGACATCTTGTCAAGCACAATAATAAAAACTTTTTTTTCGTTTGTTTTTATCTCTTTTCCCCCCTTTATTATATTTTTAACATAAATGAACATGCACGCAAAGTATTAAAAAACAATTCAAGCTTTAACCAAATAGAAGGTTCCCGTTGAGTACAACGGACGTGAGGGGTGCTAATACCTTCCCCTCGCGTAACCGACTCCCGAACCCGACAATGGTTGCGATGACCTAATCCTTATCCTCATCGTCAAAAGGGTTTTATTATCGTTTCCCTTTACAACAAAAAAAACTTAAGGGTTTATCAACGTTCCCTCTACACAAAAACTTTGGTGGCGGCTTCACAAAGGCCCTCCGAGCGTTCGAGGACGTCCTCAGAGGATTTGCGCGTCTTTTTCCCGAGGAAAAAAACGAGGTGCGCACACTATATATCTAATTAAGTATAGTATGTTATTAATATATTTTTAAGAAAAATATCATTTTTATCCAATGTGAGTCTTTCCAACTCCGCTCTGATACTCAAAATCTCTTAATATTTAATTAGTAAAGTTAATTAGTAGTGCGAAAAAGTAGAAGGATTATAATAGTCAGTTGCAACAAACCAGTGTCCACTTTCAAAACATTTTTTGAAATTTACTTTTTTTTTATCGGTGGTATTTCGCAAAGACATTCCCTTTCTCCAAGCTTCAAAAAGATTTTATGCAAAATTTATTTGCACCACCAAAGGTTTTCCTTTACAATTTATCTCATACTCAACCACGTTTCCCTCTTTCTTCATCTACACTTATCTCGGTTCACAGGTTTGCCGATTTCGAAGAGTTATAGGAGAATTTGTGCAAACTAATTAGCAAAAGTACCACAAACCGGTATGCAAGTACCAATTCACGGTTCACAATTGTCAAGAGAATTATGCGACTATGGCTCCAACCTTTGCTTTCATATCAATTGCATATGCATCTGCCCTTGTTGTCTGTCTTGCTTCTAATTAGTGAAGAGGAATTCAAGAATTTGCTGTTGAGACAATTTGTGTTTGATGAGTGGTGATGACATTCTGTCATTACACTTTTAGTAGGCATTTTTCATGTAATTTTAGAGTTATTCATTGTAATTCATGGAGTTGCAAGCCACAAAAAGAACATAAAATGGAGTTTTGGAGATTTAGAATTCGGCCACCGATTTGTTGAAATCGGCGCCCGAATTTGCTGCTAAATTATCACTGATGCTGCGACAAAAATCGGCGCCCGAATGTAGGTGATCGGCGCCCGATTTTAACTGGCTTATTTAAGAAACACGCGTTTACAGAATGAGGGTTCACGATTTTGGAGACCTAAAGGCATATTTTGGAGCTGAAGCTTTGGCAACTCATAGCCAGTTATCAATTCATGTATGAATCCTTTAATTCTTGTTAGTTATCTTGTATTTTAGCCATGAATAGCTAATCTCTTTGTGGTTGAGACTTAGATGAATTTGATGTAATCCTATGGGAACCCTAATTTGTTGAACTCCTTTGAATATCAATGAAAGTCTAGTTTTTATTCATATTACCTTGTGTTTAATGCTTTTTGTATGTTCTTCATTGACTACTAACCCTAGCTTTAGGAATATGCAAATTGATCGTAGAGGTTGAGTGACCACTAGCCCTGGCTCTTGACTCGAATCTAGGTAATAAGTTTAACCTAAGTAATTAAGCTAGAGATAGACAATTATTAGGTTATGACATAGGGATTAACGGACTGTTAAAACCTCCAACGGTTTCGAACTCGCTTAAGAGATTAAGGTGTTGTCACTTGCGGGGAGAATTCTAGGTCAAGAGATTGGGTAGAATTAATATGTTAATCTGTCGTTGAACTAGATAGACATTGATTGAATTAGGAGTGCAAATTACCATAGGAGAGCTTCAGAGGAGTCAAAAGTCTTAGCCATGTTTCTCTCTAATTTCTTGAAACCAATCTTTATTGCTTTTTAATCAATTTATTTTACAAACTCAATTAAACTGCCTAGGGCAACCCTGAATTTAGTACATCCTAATTGATAACAATAATGCTTAGTCGAAATTAACAACGGTCCTCGTGGATACGAATTTTATTATTACTTCGATTGAATTTGGTACACTTGCCAAATATCTATCAAGTTTTTGGCGCCGCTGCCGGGGACTGTTGAATTATTTCAACAAGGCAATATAGTTATTCTTTAGGATTTCTGCAATTTATTTTTCTGTCATTTATTTTTCCTTTCTTTTTTTTTTTTTAAAACTGAGTTCATATCTATTTTGTATTGTGCAGTGCTACTAAGGTATTCATTTGCTGTTTATGCGAGGTAGAGTGCAACCCGGTGATTTGTTGCACGATCCGGAGATCGAGAAGACTGCAAAGGCCAATCGGAGAGCTGTCCGGTTAGCTCGATCAGCTGATCCTAGTCCCAGAACACAATACACAAAACCAAAAGCCAACTTCTTGAAGAGAGTGGGAAGAAACAAGTTATTCCATCTTATGTGAAACTGCCATATCCACACTTGTCAAAGAAGAAAGAGAAGCAGGAGAGCCAATTCAAGAAATTCATGGAGCTATTCACTCAATTGCAGGTAAATATTCCTTTCGGTGAGGCGCTTGATCAAATGCCGGTGTATGCAAAATTTATGAAAGATCTTCTGACCGGACGGAGGAAGCCAAGAGATGATGAGAACATTGCTTTGTCCGAAAATTGTAGTGCCATTCTTCAAAGGAAATTGCCTCCAAAGTTGAAGGATCCAGGAGCATTTACTATACCTTGCACAATTGGGAAAGTAAATGTGGGAAGAGCTTTATGTGATTTGGGGGCTAGCATTAATCTTATGCCCTTATCAATGATGAAGAAGTTGGGATGTGGGGAGCCTAAGCCTACAAAGATGACTCTTACTCTGGCTGATCGCTCTATTTCTTATCCGTATGGAGTCTTGGAAGATGTTTTAGTGAAAGTGAATGATCTACTTTTCCCAGCTGATTTTGTTATTCTTGACATGGAGGAGGATGAAGAGCTTCCCTTGTTACTGGGGAGACCTTTTTTAGCTACTGGTAGAGCACTTATTGATGTGGAGATGGGAGAGTTGATGCTTCGGTTTCAAGATGAGCAAGTGGTGTTCAATATTTTCGAGGCGATGAAGCATAGGAACGAAAATCCACAATGTTACCGAGTTGATGTGGTAGATGATATTGTTGAAGAAATTATCTTGGATGAGTCTCCTGCTCCACCTTTAGAGAGGGTAATTGTGAATTCCATCGAATGTAGTGACAAAGACACGAGTGAGGCGATAAATGAGTGTATCCAGCAACTTGCAGCAGGTAAACAAGAATCATTGTGCGCAAAGGTTGAAAGTTTGCACCCACAGAATGAAGAGGGGGCGCCCAAGGAAAACAAAGAGGAAGGGGACCTTGCTAAAATTCCAGAATTGAAAGAGCTACCTTCTCATTTGAAGTATGTTTTTCTAAGCAAGGATGCCTCGAAACCAGTCATCATCAGTAGTACTTTGACACCCCTTGAAGAAGAAAAACTAATGAGGGTGTTGAGGGAAAATCAAGGAGGCTGAATTTAAACCAGTAGTGCAACCACAACGCAGACTCAACCCAACTATGAAAGAAGTGGTCAAGAAAGAGGTGCTGAAACTCTTAGATGCTGGCATGATTTACCCCATTTCAGATAGCTCATGGGTTAGCCCGGTGCATGTAGTCCCTAAAAAGGGAGGTATGACGGTGGTTGCAAATGACAAGAATGAGTTGATTCCGACTAGGACAGTTACTGGTTGGAGAATGTGCATAGATTACAGAAGGTTAAATCAAGCAACAAGGAAGGACCACTTCCTGTTACCTTTCATGGACCAAATGTTGGAAAGGTTGGCGGGCCAGGCATTTTACTGTTTCTTGGATGGGTACTCAGGGTATAATCAGATTGCGGTGGCTCCGGAAGATCAGGAGAAGACTGCCTTTACGTGTCCATTTGGGGTGTTTGCATATAGGAGGATGCCTTTCGGGCTATGTAATGCGCCGGCTACCTTCCAAAGGTGTATGCTCTCCATCTTCTCTGACATGATCGAGAAGAATATTGAGGTATTTATGGACGACTTCTCTGTTTTTGGTAAGTCTTATGATAACTGCTTGTTACACCTAGATGCTGCCCTAAAAAGGTGTACCGACACTAACCTGATTTTAAACTGGGAAAAATGCCATTTCATGGTAACTGAAGGGATAGTGTTGGGACACAAAATAAGTGGGAAAGGCATCCAGGTGGACCAAGCAAAGATAGAGGTTATAGAGAAATTACCACCGCCTGTTAATGTGAAAGGGGTGAGAAGTTTCTTGGGGCATGCTGGTTTTTACCGGCGGTTTATTAAAGATTTTTCAAAAATTGCAAAGCCCCTCTGTAACCTCTTAGTCAAGGACACTGAGTTTAAATTTGATTCCGAATGTCTTACTGCATTTACATTGATTAAAAACAAGTTGGTCACTGCACCTGTAATCATCGCCCCCGATTGGGATGCTCATTTTGAGCTAATGTGTGATGCGAGTGACTACGCAGTTGGAGCAGTGTTAGGCCAACGTCGTGAGAAATTTTTCCACGCGATTTATTACGCGAGTAAAGTTCTGAATGATAACCAAGTAAATTATTCCACAACTGAAAAAGAACTACTAGCGGTAATATTCGCGTTGGAAAAATTTCGGTCCTACCTAATTGGCTCCAAAGTTATTGTTTTTACAGATCACGCAGCTTTAAAGTACCTGTTGACAAAAGGAGATTCCAAACCCCGCTTGTTGAGGTGGATTTTGCTTTTGCAAGAGTTTGATCTGGAGATCCGAGACAAAAAAGGAGTTGAAAATGTGGTAGTCGACCACCTTTCTAGGCTGGACAACAGAGAGGTGACTGAAAAAGGAAAGGCCATAGCAGCTGAGTTCCCGGATGAACAACTGTTCAACATCCAAGAAAGGCCATGGTTTGCTGACATGGCAAATTTTAAGGCCGGGAACTTGCTGCCTGATGATTTGAGCTGGCAAGAAAAGAAGAAATTCTTCAAGGATGCAAACCACTACTTGTGGGATGATCCTTATTTGTTTAAGGTAAGCACTGACGGTTTGATCAGACGTTGTGTTGCAGGTGAGGAAGCAAGGAGCATAATGTGGCACTGCCATAACTCAGCTTATGGGGGCCACCATAGTGGGGAAAGAACAGCTGCAAAAATCCTCCAGAGTGGGTTCTGGTGGCCCACACTCTTTAAGGACTGTGCTGAATTCGTCCGACACTGTGACAAGTGTCAACGAACAGGTAATATCTCGAAGAGGAATGAGATGCCCCTCAATGGTATTTTAGAAATTGAACCGTTTGACTGTTGGGGCATCGATTTCATGGGACCATTCCCCTCTTCCTACTCTAACTTGTATATCCTTGTTTGTGTCGATTATGTCACCAAGTGGGTTGAAGCGATTGCTTGTGTCGCTAATGATTCACACACTGTGGTGAATTTCTTGAAAAAGAACATCTTCCCTAGGTTTGGAACCCCTAGAGTTCTGATCAGTGATGGGGGGAAGCACTTTTGCAATAAATATTTGGAAAATGTGCTTCTTAAATACAATGTGAAGCATAAGGTTGCTACTCTCTATCACCCTCAGACTAGTGGGCAAGTAGAGGTGTCAAATAGGCAGTTGAAACAAATTCTTGAAAAGACTATTGCTGCCTCTAGGAAGGATTGGTCTAGGAAGTTAGATGATGCTTTGTGGGCGTACAGAACTGCGTTTAAGACGCATTTAGGGTTGTCACCCTATCAGTTAGTTTATGGTAAAGCCTGCCATCTCCCTGTGGAGTTAGAACACAAGGCGTATTGGGCAATTAAGGCCCTCAATTTTGACCAAGCCTCAGCAGGTAGGAAGAGGCTATTGAAGCTCAATGAGCTTGAGGAAATGAGATTGAGCGCTTATGAAAATGCTGCTATTTATAAAGAGCAAACAAAAAAATATCATGATAAAGGTCTGGTGAGGAGATAGTTTAACATTGGGCAACAAGTTTTGCTGTTTAATTCCAGGTTGAAGCTGTTTCCTGGCAAGCTCAGATCAAAGTGGTCAGGACCTTTCGTGATAAGAAGCATTTCTCCACATGGAGCAGTGGAGTTGGCAAAAGCTGACGAGGCAAACACCTTCAAGGTAAATGCTCAGAGGCTTAAGCCGTACCTTGGTGGTGACCTACCTACTGAAAGGGTAGGAATTGTGCTGACAGACCTCTAAAGGTTGTCGACAGTCAAGCTAGTGACGGTAAAGAAGCGCTGAGTGGGAGGCAACCCACTGTTTGAGTCAGGTATAAATTTCTTATTCATTTATGTTTTTTTTTCATTTCAAAAAAAAAAAAAAAAAAGAGTGCAAAAAAACTCAAAATCGGGGGCCGATGTACCAGAATCGTGGCCCGATTTTGAGGTGAAAAAATAGCCTCCAAATCGTAAAACTTCGGGCGCCGAATTCTACAAATCGTGGCCCGATTTTACAAAAACTGGAAACTCAAAATCGGGGGCCGATGTTCTAAAATCGTGGACCGATTTTGAGTTCAAAAATTGGTTTCCAAATCGTAAAATTTCGGGCGCCGATTTCAGCAAATCGTGGCCCGATTTTACAAAAATTTGAAAAGTTTTTACCGTTACAAACAAATCGGCTGCCGATTTGAAACAATCGTGGCCCGATTTTGAGCAGTTTTTCAAAATTTTGACCGTTACAGACAAAATCGGCGCCCGATGGTCATAAATCGTGGCCCGATTTTGGATTTTCTATAAATATGAACGCATGGCTCAGTGTTTTCATCTCCAACTCCCATACTGTTACTCTGCCCAATTTTCGCCAGAACCACACAATCCCAATTCACTTCATCCTTTCCTTAGCATCTTCACAAACTTCAACCAAAAAGCCTACCCTAACTTCCCACTTTCATTACCTTTCATCAAATTCTGTCCCAAATGGCACCAAAAACGTCCAAGAACACCAACCTAGCAGCAAACAAGAGAAGAAGAGGAAAGGAACCTGCAGGAACTTCCACTACCCCTCCACAAACTCAGCCACTCACCCAACCACCACCCTACATCAGGTTCATCTCTGAGACGGTAGAGGAAAGATACCACAAAATCAGGGAGTATGAGTTCACCAAAGAAAGAGGTTTTGATTTTATCAATTTGACAACTTACCCTGTTTTTGAGTCAACAATCAGAAGAAGAGGGTGGGAAAATCTGGTCCGAATGGTGACGAAGACAAGTAATAAGAATCTGGCGCTGGAATTCTTTGCAAACGCCTTTGATCAGAAAGAGCAAGACTACGTGTCCAGAGTGAGAGGAAAGCTTATTGACTACCGGCCTTGTTACATAAATCGTGTTTTGGGGATAACAGCGCCTGAGGAGTGTGATGTGGAGCGTAGAAGGGATCCTAGAAACTGGCCCGACACTCGTGCACAGTGGGACGAACTGCTGTATGGTTTAATGCGAGATGGTACAGGATGGAAAGGGCTGACAGTTAAGCCGCAAAGGATCAACACCGCAGATTTGTTACCAGAATACAAAGCATGGGCCTCTTTTATTCTGTCCACCATTGAGCTCACCTCTAGCTCGGCTGAAATGATCACCTCAAGGGTATTTATTCTGCTGTCTTTAATTTCTGATGGGGAGATTGATGTAGGAAGGTTGTTGTCAGTAAGTTTGAAGAATACTGTGTCGTCAAAGAAAACCACTTTGGGACACAGTTGCTTAATTAATCTGTTGTGTCAGGATGCGGATGTACCAATTGAGCCGTCTGATATTTACATCAAGTCCCAGGGGCCTATTAACGACTCAGCAATGTTGTTGTATGAGAAACTGCAGTCGGATTTTGAGAGAGGAAGGAGGCAGCAAGGAGGTCCCAGTGAGCAGCAGCCTGAGCAGCCACAAATGATGGAAGAGGACCCAGCACCTCAGATGCCGCAGCAGCAATCTCTTCCTCCTTATTTCAGTGAGTACGTGTATAGTATGGCAAATTGGGCCCAAGATATCTCATCTGAGATACGGTTTCCGCCACCGTTCTTTCCGCAACCATTCTTTCAGGCAGCAGAGCAGCATCAACAGAGTTCTCTACGGACAAATGCTTATGAGAGATTTGCTGATGAGGAAGCCATGGAGAACTACTTTGTGGAAGAAAGGCAAAGGGCAGCTGAGAGGGAACAGCACATTCGAGCGGAATACCACAGAGTCAGAGATGAGGAGGCTGAGCATACTCAGTCGATGTTTCAGGACCTGAGCCAGTTTCCACCGTCGGGGCCCGGAGGATTTCAGTGACTTGGATTGCTTGTGTAGTCCTATCATTCTTGTTTTTATTTTCTGCTTCTTGTTTTACTTGATTCAGTGTAATTTTGAACTCTCTTGTTTTAGAGTCGTACTCGAATTTTGTCCTGTTTGTAGTGCGTCCCCATATTTTGTGATGCATCTGAACCTGTTTTGTTTTATCAATGAATTAACTTGTTTTGAATTTTACCAGTTAGTAACAAAGACTTCATCACTGGTTTGTCAAAAGTTTAATGGAGGTGGTTGCTTGCATGAAATCTCTAAGGGAAGTGTACGGCAGGAAAGATGCTTAGGTAGCCACAACTTCCAGAAACCTCAGCTTGTAAGGTTATGGCCTAAAATTATTTTTCAATTTTTTTACAAATATGAGTGTTTCCATGTGGATGCTATTTCTGAGATTTGCGATTTTTCTTTGTAATTGATTGGTCACATTTTGTACACACTAAGGCAAATTGCTTGTACCTTGAGCCTTTGCGACCCACCTTTGTTTATATTGAATGATCCGTTGTTTAAACCAAGTTGAGCCACTAGGATTTTGACCCCTTGTTTCGGTGACTAACCACATTACAAGCCTAGAGACCTTAGGAATGTACACCAAATTTTGATGGAGTTAGGCATGTTTATGTGTGTTATACTTGAAAAGTTCAAGTTTGGGGTTGCTTTTGGAACTAGCAACACTCCAAGTTTGGGGTAGGGGTACTAGAGAAAGGAAAGAAAATCATTTTGTGCTAAAAAAAAAACAAAAGAATAAGCATGATAAAAATAAGCTGAATTGTTAAATTTGCAGCTCAAAAAAAAATGATCAGTTGTTTCATTCAGTAAAAGTTCTCTCTAGTCCCCGGAATTAATTGTGATATGATGTTAGGGGTGTGTGGTGTAGTTTAGATCAGTAGGATGATGTCTAACTCCTTGTTTTTCTTAAACCTACTTCCCAAATGATCCCACCTCTAACCTAAGCCCCGTTATAACCTGGAAAGTCCTTAAATGTGTGTACATGAATTTGACTTTGATTGATTCCTAGAAATTTTTCAAGTTTTGGTAATATAGTAGTCCGTCATGTCGACTGAGTGAACCCTGTCATATTCAATATTGTTGCGAGAAGTTGTGGAATGGATGTGTTACCAAGCAAGTTAGCTAATCACTCGCTAACAAGGGAGATGAACTTTTGACATGATCATTGGTGGGGTAAGTGTTGCTTTACTGTTATTTTTCATTTTAAGTTGGTTCCTTGAGGACAAGTAACGATGCAAGTTTGGGGTTGTGATGACATTCTGTCATTACACTTTTAGTAGGCATTTTTCATGTAATTTTAGAGTTATTCATTGTAATTCATGGAGCTGCAAGCCACAAAAAGAACATAAAATGGAGTTTTGGAGATTTAGAATTCGGCCACCGATTTGTTGAAATCGGCGCCCGAATTTGCTGCTAAATTATCACTGATGCTGCGACAAAAATCGGCGCCCGAATGTAGGTGATCGGCGCCCGATTTTAACTGGCTTATTTAAGAAACACGCGTTTACAGAATGAGGGTTCACGATTTTGGAGACCTAAAGGCATATTTTGGAGCTGAAGCTTTGGCAACTCATAGCCAGTTATCAATTCATGTATGAATCCTTTAATTCTTGTTAGTTATCTTGTATTTTAGCCATGAATAGCTAATCTCTTTGTGGTTGAGACTTAGATGAATTTGATGTAATCCTATGGGAACCCTAATTTGTTGAACTCCTTTGAATATCAATGAAAGTCTAGTTTTTATTCATATTACCTTGTGTTTAATGCTTTTTGTATGTTCTTCATTGACTACTAACCCTAGCTTTAGGAATATGCAAATTGATCGTAGAGGTTGAGTGACCACTAGCCCTGGCTCTTGACTCGAATCTAGGTAATAAGTTTAACCTAAGTAATTAAGCTAGAGATAGACAATTATTAGGTTATGACATAGGGATTAACGGACTGTTAAAACCTCCAACGGTTTCGAACTCGCTTTAAGAGATTAAGGTGTTGTCACTTGCGGGGAGAATTCTAGGTCAAGAGATTGGGTAGAATTAATATCTTAATCTGTCGTTGAACTAGATAGACATTGATTGAATTAGGAGTGCAAATTACCATAGGAGAGCTTCAGAGGAGTCGAAAGTCTTAGCCATGTTTCTCTCTAATTTCTTGAAACCAATCTTTATTGCTTTTTAATCAATTTATTTTACAAACTCAATTAAACTGCCTAGGGCAACCCTGAATTTAGTACATCCTAATTGATAACAATAATGCTTAGTCGAAATTAACAACGGTCCTCGTGGATACGAATTTTATTATTACTTCGATTGAATTTGGTACACTTGCCAAATATCTATCAAGTGGGAACTATTTCAAAATTAATCCCTTTTGCAGTCTAGTGGGAAATTGTGTTATTTATACATAATTTGCACATTCACCAAAAATTCAATCTTGTTTTTATCATTCAACTTATACTCATTGGACATAATAAAGTGATTCGCATCTATTCATATAAGCTTCCATGAATAATCCAAATATCGTATTTTCTAATTTATATACTAGTAGTATTTGAATAAATATAAACCTTATCATATTATCTACAGAATGTCTAGCAAAGTCAATTGTTAACCCTTTAGCTTAAACTTATATTCTTATTATATGTATCTGAAGCAACAAAGGTGGTATATTCCTCTTCAAATTAAATAGAGCTTTTGCTTCCTTCTAAATCAGCTAGTCAATGTGAATGGTAAAGAGATAATAATTAGCAAAAGCAGCGTAAGAATTATGAATGCGATTCAATGACTAAAACATAAGCAAAACAAAATGGTATTTGTTGCTGTCCTCTAAGATGAAAATTTGTTGCTGTCCTCTAAGATTAATTTAGTGCTTCCAGTTGTGATGTTCAGTCGGATGAGATATTAATTGAAAAAGAGTTTTTAAGTGAGTGATAGGATCATGAAGGCTAAGGAAATAGTGTTTCGATCTGCTAGTTTATTCTAGACGGGGATCTTTGAAGCATATTCTATTAGTTTGGTTGGTAGCATTGTAACTGCGTGATTGATGTTAATTATCTTATCGCGAGTATGCATCAACTTATATAAGCATTCTATAGTCTCATGATTAGCAAATCCAAAGTGAAATGAAGTATATTTAAATTTTATAGATGGTGTTTCTATTCTATTATTCCTTCTTAGTTTTTAGTTTTCTTAGTGATAGCTTAAAAGATCCTATCTGATAGGATCTTTCACTTTACAAGTTGGTTTTGCAGGGTTGAGTGAGACTCGGCTCAAATTCTAAAAAACTTTACTAAGCCATCAATTGATCCTACTATTTTAATGTGGATAATCAATTTAACCAAATTTGATGTTGTTAAAAACACAAATAGACATGACATTTTTTTTTTAAGTTTGACTCTTTCAACTAAAACTATCCTACTCAAGTTTTGAACCTTGTTAAACTAATCTAGCCGTCCTTATACCAACAAACACAAAAAGAAAAGAACAAAAAGAGAAGACAATTTCAAGGATGGATAGAAGACAAAAATTACCTATAAACTAATGCCAATGATTGTATGAGGAAAATATAATAAACATCCAATTATGTCAAAACTCAAACAACAAACGGCAAGAACCGGCTTAATCATTAAATAATTAATACAAAAAATTTCAACTATACTTGCAAATCATATAAGATGTCGAATATTAATTAAAAAAAGCAGATATTTATTTGTTGTTGTGACTATTTAAGAGTTTCTCTACTACTATTTGAAGAGAGATATACTCGTATGATAAAATTATTTTTAAAATATTATTATTTTATTTCATAAGTCTATCTCTCTCTAAATAGAAGTGTCCACTGAGCGAATCTCCATATTTTAATATTGACGGTTGGTTATTTGTACAATTCACACCTCGTAAGTCGCATGTAAGGAATCTATTTTTGTGTTCATTCAACAATCTTCTATAATAATATCACTTACAACTACAAACTTGCAGGAGAAAGATTGAAACAAAGGTTGTAGAATAACAAAGTGTGTTTGGAAACAAAAAAAACGAGTGGAGTTTCTTATCTAAACTTGTCCATATAGATGGAATCTCAATCCCAAAAACTCAATATTATTTTTCTACCATATCTAACTCCTGGCCATATGAACCCTATGATTGACACAGCAAGACTATTTGCAAAGCATGGTGTTAATGTTACCATTATCACTACACAAGCAAATGCCTTGTTATTCAAGAAAGCCATCGACAACGACACGTGTTGTGGTTATTCCATCAAAACTTGTATGCTTCAATTCCCTTCAGCACAAGTTGGTCTTCCAGAAGGTGTCGAAAACATCAAAGATGGAACTTCCTTAGAAATGCTTGGTAAAATCAGCCATGGAATTTCAATGCTTCAAGATCAAATTGAAATTCTGTTTCAAGATCTTCAACCAGATTGTATAGTCTCAGATATGTTTTATCCTTGGACAGTCGAATCAGCTGCGAAACTCGGTGTTCCAAGGATCTACTATTACAGCTCAAGCTACTTTTCTAGCTGTTGTGCACATTTTATCAGAAAGTATAAGCCTCATGAGAATTTAGTCTCTGATGGCCAATTTTTTTCAATTCCTGAACTTCCACATAACATTGAGATTACTTCTTTGCAGCTAGAAGAATGGTGTAGGACTAGAAATCAATTCTCAGATTATTTAGATGTAATATATGAATCAGAAAGCAAAAGCTATGGAACACTCTATAATAGCTTTCATGAGCTTGAAAGTGATTATGAGCAACTTTACAAGAGCACCATGAGGATTAAAGCATGGAGTGTGGGACCAGTTTCAACATGGATTAACAAAGAGGATGGAGATGGTAACATTGCAGTAGAGTCCGAATTGTTAAATTGGCTTAACTCTAAGCCTAATGATTCTGTGTTGTATGTAAGTTTTGGAAGCTTGACTAGGCTCCAACGTGCTCAGATTGTTGAAATAGCTCATGGACTTGAAAATTCAGGTCATAATTTCATCTGGGTTGTTAGGAAAAAAGACGGTGGCAAAGTCAAAGATGGTTTTCTTCATGATTTTGAGGAAAGGATGAAAGAAAGCAAAAAGGGCTATATCATATGGAATTGGGCACCACAGCTTCTGATATTGGATCACCCTGCAACAGGAGGGATTGTGACTCACTGTGGTTGGAACTCAATTCTTGAAAGCTTGAGTGTTGGTTTGCCAATGATTACATGGCCAATGTTTGCTGAGCAATTTTACAATGAGAAGTTGCTTGTTGATGTTTTGAAGATTGGAGTTCCAGTAGGATCAAAACTTAACAAGTTTTGGTCTGATGTAGATGATGATGATGATCCTTTGGTGAGAAGGGAAGAAATTGCAAAAGCTGTGGTAGTGTTGATGGGAAGAGGAGAAGAGAGTGGTGAAATGAGGAGGAGAGCAAGAAAACTTTGTAATGCAGCTAAGAAGAGCATAGAGGAGGGTGGACCCTCTTACAACAATTTGATGCAATTAATAGATGAGCTTAAATCATTGAAGATATCAAGAGGAGTTGAGAAAACAAAACTCAATGAATGAAATGGAGGAATACTGAATTATGGCTTTTTAGGTTGTGGAACTGGTTGATTTTACAAATAAGAAGGAACATTATCCAAGTATTTTCTCTTTGAAATGAATTTTCATCATTCTAGTAAAATCAATAAGTTCCACAAGCTAAAAAGAATTCAGAAATAAGAGTTATTTCTACATTATCTAAATAAGAGTTTATTTTGAGTGTAGAAAAAGTTGTCGTTTACCTTTTTTAAATAAACTCATTCAAAATAAATACACGACAATATTTTCTACATTATCCAAATAACATTATTTTGAATGTAGAAAATGTTGTCATTTACCTTTTCTGAATGCATTTATTGGGTTTATGCTTTATGTTTATAACTATAAGTCAGTAGATTCCTTTTAAATCTTATTATGAATTCTCTTGTAATCATTATTTGTGTAAGTTATGTCATTAATGAAACTCTAGCCACCTTCATTATTTTGTCTTCTCTTCTCTAAAATCCTTTATTGTTAGCCTAGCATCGATAGGATGGTTTGGGGCTGGTCAAACATGTTAAGAGACCTAAAACAAATTGAGTTTGTCAAACATGTGCAATATTGTATGGATTAAAAAACTAAAAATAACAACTTTTTATTGAAAACAACCATTATTTATTAAAAAATTATATAATTAATAAAAAATATACAAATTACAATACAAACTTACTATTTTGAACTTCATAACATGTTCAAATTTACGTATGATAAAAAAATCCAAACAAATTTTATACTAAGATCTTTTAAAATATATAAAAAAATTAACACAATGCTTATAAAAATACATTAAAAATTGAAGAAATCAGAATTGCTAGTTGTATTTTTATTTTGGAGCATCGTGTCTGTAATGTTTCTGAACGAGAGGCAATGTGCACAGAGCGTGATAGGTATAATTCATACATTGGGCAAAGGGTACAAATCCATTATGTGGCAATTGTGCCAAGACATTCCATAGGGTCTGTTTGAAAAAAATAGCGGATAGCTGATAGGCTAGCTGATAGCTTATAGTTTATGACTGATGGCTGATAGCTGATAGCTTATAGCTGATGACTGAGGACTTATGGCTGATAAGCTAATTGATGTGTTTGGTAATGTACTGGCAGTGAGTACAATACTTCTAGAAACTAGGGTTTCTGTGCTGTGTTTAGGTCATGCCTCGGAAATGATCCCAAGGTTACTATTTGTAGCCTTTCTTGGGCCTACCCGGTCATGGTTTTGGGCCTAGATCGTAAAAGGGCCAAAACCATGACTTGGGCGCCCTCGTAAGCTGCTGAGGGCGCCCCCAAAGGGCTATTTGTGATTGTCAAGTGGGCCCTCTGCCCTCTTGGAGGACGTCCAGCCTTATTCCAAGGGTTCACACCCTTGGCTTTGGGGTCTCAAGTCCTAGATAGTGAGATCTACGGTCCACAGCCCAACAAGCACGAGTCTTGGTACAAGGCGAAGTGATTAAACTGTTTACAGGGGATTTGTCTATGACCTTTTGCCCAACAAGTGGGGCTTACTAGTCACGAAGCCATGTGAAAAAATTTTATGAGTACTAGCCCAACGTGGGTGTTTAAACCCTGCGTGGGCACTAGCCCACATGGGTGTTTAAACCCTGCCTGGGTACTAGCCCAACACGGATACTAGCCCAACATGGGTACTAGCTCCATGTTTTGTTTTGAGTACCTTAGTGGGCGGCACTAGCCCTACGAGAGTGTGGGCGCCAGCCCAACAGGAATATTTATGCTAGCCCAACAAGCACAAGTCTTGGTACAAGGCGAAGTGATTAAACTGCGTGTAGCTCGCCGCGTCCTTTGGACCACGTGTTGAGGACGCCTCTTACTGGGATCCGACGGCTGGCGTGAGGCGACCGTTCGCTCTTGCTGACGTGTCCGAATCGTAGCGGTTCTCGGAAATCGTGCCAACTTAAGTGACGTCATCTGCGCGTTTCCCCAGGCTTTTTCGCTTTAAACTGAAACAGATCTACTTTATCCTTGTACTTTCAGATTCTCCTTATCCTTTTCTCCTCCTTTGTCTCCGTCTTTTCCTTCCTACTCGTTCTCTTTTTCTCGTTCAAGCGGTTGCGGTGTTCGTGGAGAAATTGCAGCTTACTGTTTTACGGATCGTCCGGAGTACTCGTTCGCTTCTCAAGCCCTCCATTTGTCTAGATCCAGGTACCCTTACTTGATCTCGTTCTTTTTACTTTAACATCCGTAGTATGGTGAGGATTAGAGAGTGCGATGCGGCGGGTAGGGAGTTATCCCCAGCTAATTCGGAGGAGAGGTGTAGGTTGTGGGGGGAGAGCGTTAGGCATGCGAGACGCTCTGATGGAACCATGGATTGGGTGGTGTTCGATAAGGCCTACTATGGCCACTCCCTTGTGACGGAGTCTTCGAGTGGTTTGGACAGGGGTGAAGTGGGAAGTATTAGTGGGGATTCATCTGACTCTATTGTTCGTTCTGTTCGCCCAGGTCCGTTCTGTAGGAAGGGAATTTGTTACATGGCGTCTTCTAGTGATTCAGAACAAGAGAGTTTTGCCGACGAGGTGCTTCGTTCTGAGTCTGTGTATTTGGACTCGCAACGGGTGGCGTTTTTCCTGAGTAAGCTGCACGTGTCTTCTACGGGATTTGAGGAGGACGTGGTTTTGGAACCTTGTCGCCCGGGCGAGAAAGTGTGCGCACAGAGGCCTAAGAGTTTGAAGAGTGAGATGTTCCATATGTATACCGCCGTTTTTGAAGATCTGGGTGTGAAGTATCCCTTCACGCCTTTTGAAGTTGACATACTCAACTGTCTCAATGTCGCGCCTTCTCAGCTGCAGCCGAATAGCTGGGCTTTTATCCGCGCTTTTGAGATTATTTGTGAAGGATTGGGCTTCCAGCCCTCGGTTGGATCCTTTTTTACTTTCTATGGCACGAAGGGGGTGGATAAGCAGTCTTGGGTGTCTGTCAGCGCGCACCCTGGTAAGAGGCTGTTCCCGCCCTACGCCTCTCATTACAAAAATTGGAGACAAACATTCCTTCGGGTTCGGGGGCGAAAGGGTTGTGGGGCAGCCGCGGTATGGGTGGATGGTAAGCTGAGGTTTCCCACATGTTGGACGGGTGCTCCGGCGTCCATCATGGGTTTTGAATATGAGAAGCTGGACGCGTACGACCAGGGCGTCGTCTGTTTTTTGGACAAGATGTTGCCTATGAACATCCGGGAGTTATTGAACAGGGAAGGGGACGTAGATAGCCTAGACGAGTATTTACGTGAGTCACATTCACTTACTCAAGCCTATGTTTTGTATTTATATTGTCTTGTCCCTTGACTTTTCGCTTTATTTTCTGTAGAGGATATGGCGCCCATGACTGCGGCAGAGAGGAAAAGATATCTCGAAGAGATGAAGGCAAAGAAGGCTGCTGAGCGGACGGCGACTACTGATCCCGCGGGGCTTATTACTCGTAAACCAAAGAGGAAAGCTGATCACCCGCTCGAAGTTCCAGCGGAGAGCCTTCCGGCGGCTCCGCGCGATAGGAGGTCGCCCGGGAAAGATAATAAAGGGAAGGCGGTATCAGAGAAAAAAGGGAAGAAGACGCCCTCTCCTTCCCTGATTGGCGCCGTCAAAACCAGCAGCTCGGTGCCGTCTTTCTGGGACAAAGGTTTTGACTACGGTGCCTACGTGAAGGAGAGGCTGGTATTTAATCCTGAAGATGCAGAGTCGGGAAGTCAGGGCGCTGTGCCTTTTATGATGAAGGATATGGGGATCCATTGTCTGCGGACTATGTTGCTTATAGACTCGGTTGATCGTAAGTATGAGGAAGTGGTGCAGAATGAGGAGGCCCTTCAAGCTACGGTGAGGGCGTTGGAGAAAGAGTTGGAGGAGGCCGGGAATGCTAGGGAGAAAGAGGTGCGGGAGGCTAGGGAGGCGGTGACGCTTGAATTTGAGAAACGCATCTCCGATCTGAAGATTGGTTATGCGGCAGATCTTGCTGGAAAGGACGGTGTTATCGCCAAGCTACAAAACGATGTCGCGGCTGGAGCAGAAAGGGAGGCTCAGCTCAAGGCTGAAGTTTCTGAAGCGAAGGGCGAGCTGGCTCTGAACTTTGATGCTGGTTTTGAAAGAGCCAAGGCACAATTCGCCCTCCTCCATCCTGGCGCCGATACTTCCGCTCTTGATCCTTTTAAAATTATTGTAGATGGCGTCCTAGTGGACGAACCCTAATTTTGTTTGTTGTAATTTTAACTTCCTTGACTATTTTTAAATTCATTACTCTGCTTGAATTTGTGTTCGTGATGTATCATCTCCGCTTTTAAGCTTTTTATTTTCCTGCAAATTTAAGCATTTCGGAAGGTCTCTCCTGGGTGGTGATTCCATTTGTTTCGTAACGGCGTCGACCGTTGTAGGTGTGTTTCTTTTAGCGCTTGATGCTACAGGGTTCCTTTATAAGGTTTCCCGACGATTTTGTTTTCTGCTCGCGACGTCTTAGAGCCCTCTTTGGGGTTAAGGAATTTGGCGGCGATCTTATTTTCGTCTCGCGACGTCTTAGAGCCCTGTATTTTAGGGTTAAGGAATTTGGCGGCGATCTTATTTTCGTCTCGCGACGTCTTAGAGCCCTCTTTGGGGTTAAGGAATTAGGCGGCGATCTCTTTTAAAGCTCACGACGTCTTAGAGCCCTGTCTTCTAGGGTTAAGGAATTAGGTGGCAATTTCTTTTTAAGCTCACGACGTCTTAGAGCCCTGTCTTTTAGGGTTAAGGAATTAGATGGCAATTTCTCTTTTAAGCTCACGACGTCTTAGAGCCCTGTCTTTTAGGGTTAAGGAATTAGGTGGCAATTTCTCTTTTTTTAAGCTCACGACGTCTTAGAGCCCTGTATTTTAGGGTTAAGGAATTAGGTGGCCCTTTCTTTGTGGTTAACGTATCATACGGCGAGCTCATTTGAGATTCGGCAATGGCGATCTGCTAAATGCAATGAGAGTAAGATAAACAGGCAATATATACATAACATCAATAATAAACCGGGGCCTCGTTAAAAACCCCCATTACTGCGGGGGGAAAAGAGTGCCCCTTACTGTCTTACTACTTAACTGTACAAAAGCAAATTTATAAGATAAAAAACGGTAGGAACGAAAATGGCTTTGTCTTCCCTCTAGCTCGCCCTTGAGTTGTCATGGCGAGTTCCTTCCTGCACTGTGCTCAACTTTTTCATCATACTGCGGTTAGCTGGTTCTGCCTGTAATATCAACCCCTTCTTGATTTCATCGGATTCTACTTCTTCCTTCCTGGTCCTGAGAATTGGATTGGCCGGCTTTGGGCGAAGCGTCAGGAAAGGAGTACCCGTTTCCTCAACCTTACTGGCCTCTCCGTGTTCTGCGTCTTCTTCCTCAGCATTGGCTCTCGAATTGACTGGCTTCAAGTGGGGTACCAAGAAGGGAGTACTTTCTTCCTCGACCCTCTCGATCTCCTCGGGTTCCGTATCTTCTTCTTCTTCAACATTAGTACTTGAATTGGCTGACTTCAACTGGAGTATCAAGAAGGGAGTACTTTCTTCCTCGACCTTCTTGATTTCCTGGACATGAATCTCCTCTTCTAGGCTGGAGACAATGAGGTTCACTCGGTGCGCTTTTAGGTTACTGCTTCCTTTCTTCTCCTTCTGAATCTTCAAGCTGTTGTGGTAACACTCTCGGGCTGCTCGCTGGTCTGCTCTAATGGTACCAACCCGCCCATCATCCAGCGGGTATTTCATGACGAGGAATTTGGTGGAAAGGTAGGCGTCGAGGGCGTTAAAGGCTGGGCGGCCTACGATGACATTGTAGGAACAGGGCGAGTTGACTACCAAGTATCTAATCCTGATGGTCTTAGCATTATTACCTGTACCGAATGTTGTTTTCAGCGTGACGTATCCCCGGACGTGCACCTGTTCCCCTTTAAAGCCGGCCAGTATCCCTTTAAAAGGCTGCAACTGCTCCTCGTCTAGACCCATCTTCTCAAACGCGGAATAATAGAGGATGTCCGCAGAACTGCCGGGATCAATCAATACCCTCTTGACATCCCAGTTGAAGATTTGGACGGTGATGACCATGGGATCGTCATCGTTGGGAATTACCCCCCCACGGTCTTCACTTGAGAAAGTGATATCCACCTAGCATTCTGGTCCCTTTCTGGTGTGGTCATCAAGCAACATTATTTGTCTGACATACTTCTTCCGGGAGGTGCTGGACTCCCCGCCTCCTGCAAAACCGCCAGATATGGTGTTCAAGGTGTGGCGCTCTCCTTCTTTCGCCACATCTTTTTCTCTCTGGGGGTCTTCGGGGGGACGCCTGTCTTCTCCTCTACCTTCCTTCACATATCCCCTCAATCTGCCGTTCTGAATCAGCTTCTCTATTTCCCTTTTCAGATGTATACAATCGTCTGTAGTGTGTCCCTTGATGCGGTGATATTTGAACCAGGCATCCTTATCGTTCCCCATGATTGTTCCTCTCGGCGGCTGAGGCTCAGGGATGATTCTGGAATGGCAAACCTCTCTCCAGATTTGTTCACGGCGGGTGTTGAGGGCCGTGAAGGATTCTGGGGGGGGGGGTGCGCGCCTATCCTGACCCTGGCGTTTGTATGGCGCTCGGTCTCTGCTACTGGATGGGTAATAATTGCGTCGATGATCATATCCGTAGGGAGCACGCTCCCTGGAATCTCTTGCCTTCTTCTCGGCGTTGCTTTCTTCCCCCTTTATATAACACTCTGCTCTAGACATGATTTCTTCCATGGAGTCTGCTGGTTTTTGTGCCAACGACTCGTTGAACTGGCCAGCGCGGAGACCGTTCTGGAAGGCTCCCACAAACAACTCTTGGTTAGGGTTAATGACCTTGATGGTGGCGTCATTGTAGCGCGCGAGATACTCGCGGAGAGTCTCGTTGGGTCCTTGACGGACGTTGAAAAGGCTGGTAGACGAGACTTTGCGGTGGCGGCTAGCTGAGAACTGGTGCGTTAACTTGCGCGTCATATCCTGGTAGCTGACGACGGAAAATCGAGGCAGGTTCATATACTACCTCAGGGCGGCGTCTTTAAGGGTCCATGCTAACAACTTGCACTTGAGAGAATCGGCAGCACCGATGACGGCCATTTGAGTGTTGAAGGCGGTCACATGCTCCACTGGGTCGCTTTTTCCATCGAAGGAGGAAAGAGATGGTGGCTTGAAATTCTCTGGCACTGGCGCGTTCCAAACTTCGGCGGAAAGTGGCTGAGGATCGGGGTCGGCCGATTCATCTTGCTGAGACCCATTTCCTTCGGCGTGTTGCTGCTGTTGGATGGTTTCCATGGTTGCTTGCAAGGCTTCGTTGTGGTCGCGAAGCTGCTGGATCTGTTGTTGTAGAGCCTCTAAGGCCGCTGGGTCCGCCATCGCGCTGGCGACGACGGTAGTTTGAGTTTGTATGTTGAGTTTATGACTGGTGGTCAGAGATTCGCACCCTAAACCTCGAATCCCAGGTTTAGATCAGGGTTTTCCGAACATATGTGGGTCAGTCGCTCGATGGGAGTTAGGGGTAGGTCTAGGGTTGAATCACGGCGGATTCGAAGGTTTTGAGGTTGCTTCTGGGAGATATGGTGGATACACGGCGCTCTGATGACTCTCAGGGGCCGTGGATCGATCGTTTTTCTCTTGGAGACGGTGGCTAGGTCAGTTTTACCGTAGCCCCACGGTGGGCGCCAACTGTACTGGCAGTGAGTACAATACTTCTAGAAACTAGGGTTTCTGTGCTGTGTTTAGGTCATGCCTCGGGAATGATCCCAAGGTTACTATTTGTAGCCTTTCTTGGGCCTACCCGGTCATGGTTTTGGGCCTAGATCGTAAAAGGGCCAAAACCATGACTTGGGCGCCCTCGTAAGCTGCTGAGGGCGCCCCCAAAGGGCTATTTGTGATTGTCAAGTGGGCCCTCTGCCCTCTTGGAGGACGTCCAGCCTTATTCCAAGGGTTCACACCCTTGGCTTTGGGGTCTCAAGTCCTAGATAGTGAGATCTACGGTCCAGGTAAAATTAGCAGTTCAACTAGCTGATTGATGTAAAATGACATAAAAGGACATTTTTATATCATTCAATTTTTTATGAAGACAAGAACAACATACATTAATAATAACAACAACAATAATAATAATAATAATAATAACAACAACAACAACAACAATATTATTGTCATTTAAGTACGAATTAAGATAATCTTAACTACAATTATATTAATCCAAAATAATAATAAAAATAAGTCTATCGCCTAATATTCCTTAACTACCTATATATATAACCTACAAAGCTCAAAAATACTTGCATATTCAATTCATTCTTTGCACAGATATTAGACATTAAAGCACAAATATATATAGAATCCAGGCACAAAATATGTGTAATATTGGACATCAAAGAACAAATATTCTAATATATTCATCAGTAATAATAATAAAGAAAATTGGGGTTTAGGGTTTTTCAATCTGTTTATGAATCAAACAACTCTTTTAAACAACAATACAAAGACTGAAGAAAATAGGAGAAAAATCGCAAGCCTGGATGAAGAAAGGAGAAGAAACAATGGAGAAAAGGTGGAGAAGGAGGATGACGATACAGAGAGAATGAAGAAGCAGTAGAACCCATTTTTATCTCTCTTTGCATGATCGTTGGTATTCCGTGTATTTAATACATTTATTTTTTATTTTAAATTATAATAAAACATAAGGGGTAAAACTGGTATTTAAATAAAATAGTAAGGGTAAAAGAGGAAGAAAAAACAATAAGCTATAAGCTATAAGCTCAAACGCTACTTGAAATAGCGTCTGAAAAATAAGTTATAAGCTCCTGACGAAAAGACTGTTACCAAACAGATCTTTTTTTGTCAGACAAGCTTATAAGCTATAAGCTATAAGACATAAGCTTGTTTTTGTGTCTTGCCAAACAGACTCTATAATGGAAAGTTGTCTTGCATAAATTTGAAGACTCTAATTGTTTTTATCATTGGATATGTTCATGGGAGCAAGTGATTTTGTATGGTTTTTGCCCACATCATCATTGGCTATAGTGTTTTGGATCTCTCATAGTTATAGTTTGAGGAGTTGATTTTGTTTTGCATTGTCATTTGTTTTACTGATTTGGCTGATTATTTATTTGAAAAAGTTAATCCATGTTGAATTGGTGTTCTATTATGGTGTTTTTTTTTATAATTCAGCGAGACAAGATAGTACTCACAATATGTTTTTGAAAAGTTCGCATTGAAGGTAGATTAGATTTTTTTTTTTTTTGTTACTTCTCTCTTTGTTGGTATCATGAATCCTCTTTTTGATTGTTCATCTCTTTGATTCCTCTTTGTTGTTATGTTTGTTCATCTCTTTGATTGTCTTCTTCTCTTTGGCGGTTGCTCCTTTTTTTATTGTTCTTCTTTCCGTTGGTTCCTATGTTTGTTGGTTTGATTGTTTGTTTTGGTTTCATTTGACTCATCTCTTTGGTCGCAATTCTTCTTCTATTTGATTAATTCTTTCTGTTGATTCTTTTGTTTGTTTGATTGCTTCTCGCTATTGATTATTCTGTTTGATATATTATCTCTCAATTGGTTCTTCTGTTTGATTGCTCTTCTCCATAGTGACCGGTGGTCATCGACATTGACCACGGCGACGCTACGACAACCCAGAGTGGTTGACAGCGACGCTCCAATGACCTTCACAGCGGTCCGATGGCTGGCGGCAGAGCACTAGCGTTGACCACCACCATATCAAATTAATATCAATTATTTTAATAATATATTAAATTAATAATATTTTATTATTAATATATTAAGTTGATTTTTAAATTTTGATTTTTATTCTTTTTTCCTTCCGTTTTTTATTTAGTAAATTATTTTTATTAAATTAATTTTATAAAGTATTAATATTTTGGATGGATATGATTCATCCATAATTTTAAATGAATGGCTCCAATCCAATCTATTAACGAATTCTTTGTTTGGTGGATGCATTGGATGATTTGAAGGGTGATGGGTTGGTGGATCAAATTTCCACCTTTCATTTCAGCAATTTACTTAAGGGGCCTTATATTTAGGGACAAAAATAATATTAGTAATGCAATGTATATTGTAAAAGTTTTATAAATCATATTATGAAGTTTGCCGCTAAATGATGTCGGAGCAAATACAATCATGTATCATATGGTGTTGGTACGCAAATGTGAGACATGTGTCTTACGTTGAATGAAAAAGTGAATGTTAATAACATATAAGTGAGAAGACTCATTCTTTTAAAAAAAAAGTAAAAAGACTCATATATCATATGTCTTAAGGTTTGTTATAAAAATGTGGTGTGAAATTCTCTTCGTATAGTTTATCTTAGTACAATCGATAATCTTTCGGGTTTCTTATAGATAAGTTGAGAATTAATATCTAAAAAATAATGTCTCTAGAATGAAGAAAGGTGTTTCCTAAAATAGAGTAAAAATATTTAAATGCACTTGCAAACATGTGAAAGCAATACTCCATCAAAAGCAAGAAAACCATAAAAATAGCATCTGAAGATTGAATAAGAATTGCCATAATCCATATAGAAAAGTAAGAAAATTAGTAAAAGACCAACTTGAATGGAGTATACTATGAAATAGCAACAGCTGGCAATGTTTTTGTCGTACTTTATTTTATTATTTTTCATTTTTTCAACAACCAATGAAATTAAGCCACGTCATCTCACTTTTTCAATACGCTCACATAACACATTGGTTCTTATCTTGAAATCTTTTTTTTTACTTTCATAACGATTTTACCGATATATTGCCAGCTCAGCAAAAACAAAACATGTAACACACGAAACTAACCTTAACAAAATAAAAAAGACAACCCAACAAAAACAAATTTCAGTTTCTTGTTCTTGTTCCTGTTCCAATCTTGTTCATAACTCAATCTTTTATATCTAAATCCAAACCTTAAAAATCAAATTAAAAAAAAAAATCTTCAGAAAATGTCGAATTTAGAAGAAAATTCATCTCCTCCTAAGATACACATTCAGACTCCACCGACAGCACCACACCAGACACCGGTGACTATTACTAAATTTTCATTTATGTATAAATACATTCAAAGTTGATTTTTAATATTTCAAGACAATTGACAATATTAATAAAGAGTATACCCTTCAAAAGAATAATGAATGCATTTAAAAATTTGTAGATATTTTGTATTTAGGGACAAACATTTGTAAATAGTCTTATAATTAAAGACGGAGAGAGTATAATTTTTTAAATATTACTCCCTTCACCACTTAATAGAAGAACATTTTACATAAATCACATATATTAAGAAAAATTGTTGGAGTAATCAATTTGTCTGAAAAATGTGTAATTATTACTAAATCACTCTTTATGTATAAATGCATTCAATGCTGATATTTCATATTTCAAGACAATTGATAATATTATTAAAGGGTAAAGTTAGAAAAAGAAAAATAAATGCATCTAAAAATTTGTAGATGATCTTATATTTATGGACAAACACTTTTTGGTAAAAAGTCTTATAATTAGAGACTATTTTTTTGCCTGGGTTTCTCCAAAGGGAATATTCCATTAAAAGAGACAATTAACGACATCATATTTAATACCAAAAGACAATTAACGACATCATATTTAATATAGATGAGTGTTATTTGAACAATTATTTGATTGACAACTTATGGGACAAACATAATTTACAAAGAAATTAGGTATTTGCAAGAAAACCAAAGTAACAGAGAGATAAATAAAAAATATGTGAGTATGAGAGAAAAAGTTATCACAAAATAAATGTTAAAATATCATTTCTCTATTTCCTACCGACAGTTTGGTTACAAACCTCAGTGATGCGCGTGCGTGAGAAAGATTGAAATAAAGGTACTGTGAAGCTGGTTTTTGTATTTAATTCGTATCACCATCCATCCTCTAAAATTATCAATACTCACTTGCCACTAGAAACTTGCACGAGAAAGATTGAAACAAAGGTACTGTGGAAACAGAAGTGTGAGTAGAGTTTCTTATCAAAACTTGTCATAAAGATGGAATCTCAGTCCCAAAAAGTCAATGTTATTTTTCTACCACATGTAACTCCTGGCCATATGAACCCTATGATTAACGACATCATATTTAATACCAAAAGACAATTTTCATTTATGGTACAAACCTCGTGATGCGCGTGCGTGAGAAAGATTGAAATAAAGGTACTGTGAAGCTGGTTTTTGTATTCGTATCAACATCCATCCTCTAAAATTATCAATACTCACTTGCCACTAGAAACTTGCACGAGAAAGATTGAAACAAAGGTACTGTGGAAACAAAAGTGTGAGTAGAGTTTCTTATCAAAGCTTGTCATAAAGATGGAATCTCAATCCCAAAAACTCAATGTTATTTTTCTACCACATGTAACTCCTGGCCATATGAACCCTATGATTGACACAGCAAGACTATTTGCAAAGCATGGTGTTAATGTTACCATTATCACTACACAAGCAAATGCCTTGTTATTCAAGAAAGCCATCGACAACGACACGTGTTGTGGTTATTCCATCAGAACTTGTGTGCTTCAATTCCCTTCAGCACAAGTTGGTCTTCCAGAAGGTGTCGAAAACATCAAAGATGGAACTTCCTTAGAAATGCTTGGTAAAATCAGCCATGGAATTTCAATGCTTCAAGATCAAATTGAAATTCTGTTTCAAGATCTTCAACCAGATTGTATAGTCTCAGATATGTTTTATCCTTGGACAGTCGAATCAGCTGCGAAACTCGGTGTTCCAAGGATCTACTATTACAGCTCAAGCTACTTTTCTAGCTGTTGTATTCATTTTATCAGAAAGTATAAGCCTCATGAGAATTTAGTCTCTGATGGCCAATTTTTTTCAATTCCTGAACTTCCACATAACATTGAGATTACTTCTTTGCAGCTAGAAGAATGGTATAGGACTAGAAATCAATTCTCAGATTATTTAGATGTAATATATGAATCAGAAAGCAAAAGCTATGGAACACTCTATAATAGCTTTCATGAGCTTGAAAGTGATTATGAGCAACTTTACAAGAGCACCATGAGGATTAAAGCATGGAGTGTGGGACCAGTTTCAACATGGATTAACAAAGAGGATGGAGATGGAAACATTGCAGTAGAGTCAGAATTGTTAAATTGGCTTAACTCTAAGCCTAATGATTCTGTGTTGTATGTAAGTTTTGGAAGCTTGACTAGGCTTTCTTATGCTCAGATTGTTGAAATAGCACATGGACTTGAAAATTCAGGTCATAACTTCATCTGGGTTGTTAGGAAAAAAGACGGTGGCAAAGTCAAAGATGGTTTTCTTCATGATTTTGAGGAAAGGATGAAAGAAAGCAAAAAGGGCTATATCATATGGAATTGGGCGCCACAGCTTCTGATATTGGATCACCCTGCAACAGGAGGGATTGTGACTCACTGTGGTTGGAACTCAATTCTTGAAAGCTTGAGTGTTGGTTTGCCAATGATTACATGGCCAATGTTTGCTGAGCAATTTTACAATGAGAAGTTGCTTGTTGATGTTTTGAAGATTGGAGTTCCAGTAGGATCAAAACTTAACAAGTTTTGGTCTGATGTAGATGATGATGATCCTTTGGTGAGAAGGGAAGAAATTGCAAAAGCTGTGGTAGTGTTGATGAGAAGAGGAGAAGAGAGTGGTGAAATGAGGAGGAGAGCAAGAAAACTTTGTGATGCAGCTAAGAAGAGCATAGAGGAGGGTGGACCCTCTTACAACAATTTGATGCAATTAATAGATGAGCTTAAATCATTGAAGATATCAAGAGGAGTTGAGAAAACAAAACTCAATGAATGAAATGGAGGAATACTGAATTATGGCTTTTTAGGTTGTGGAACTGGTTGATTTTACAAATAAGAAGGAACATCATCCAAGTATTTTCTCATTGAAATGAATTTTCATCATTCTAGTAAAATCAATAAGTTCCACAAGCTAAAAAGAATTCAGAAATAAGAGTTTATTTCTACATTATCTAAATAAGAGTTTATTTTGAGTGTAGAAAAAGTTGTCGTTTACCTTTTCTAAATAAACTCATTCAAAATAAATACACGACAATATTTTCTACATTATCCAAGTAACATTATTTTGAATGTAGAAAATGTTGTCATTTACCTTTTCTGAATGCATTTATTGGGTTTATGCTTTATGTTTATAACTATAAGTCAGTAGATTCCTTTTAAATCTTATTATGAATTCTCTTGTAATCATTATTTGTATAAGTTATGTCATTAATGAAACTCTAGCCACCTTCATTATTTTGTCTTCTCTTCTCTAAAATCCTTTATTGTTAGCCTAGCATCGATAGGATGGTTTGGGGCTGGTCAAACATGTTAAGAGACCTAAAACAAATTGAGTTTGTCAAAACATGTGCAATATTGTTTGGATTAAAAAACTAAAAGTATCAACTTTTTATTGAAAACAACCATTATTTATTAAAAAATTATATAATTAATATAAAATGTACAAATTACAATACAAACTTACTATTTTGAACTTCATAACATGTTCAAATTTACGTATGATAAAAAAATCCAAACAAATTTTATACTAAGATCTTTTAAAATATATAAAAAAAATTAACACAATGCTTATAAAAATACATTAAAAAATGAAGAAATCAGAATTGCTAGTTGTATTTTTATTTTGGAGCATCGTGTGTGTAATGTTTCTGAACGAGAGGCAATGTGCAGAGAGCGTGATAGGTATAATTCATACATTGGGCAAAGGGTACAAATCCATTATGTGGCAATTGTGCCAAGACATTGCATAGGGTCTGTTTGGAAAAAATAGCGGATAGCTGATAGGCTAGCTGATAGCTTATAGCTTATGACTGATGACTGATAGCTGATAGCTGATAGCTGATAGCTTATAGCTGATGACTGATGACTTATGACTGATAAGCTAATTGAAGTGTTTGGTAAAATTAGCGGTTCAACTAGCTGATAGATGTAAAATGACATAAAAGGACATTTTTATATCATTCAATTTTTTATGAAGACAAGAACAACATACATTAATAATAATAATAATAATAATAATAACAACAACAACAATATTATTGTCATTTGAGTACGAATTAAGATAATCTTAACTACAATTATATTAATCCAAAATAATAATAAAAATAAGTATATCACCTAATATTCCTTAACTACCTATATATATAACCTACAGAGCTCAAAAATACTTGCATATTCAATTCATTCTTTGCACAGATATTAGACATTAAAGCACAAATATATATAGAATCCAGGCACAAAATATGTGTAATATTGGACATCAAAGAACAAATATTCTAATCTATTCATCAGTAATAATAATAAAGAAAATTGGGGTTTAGGGTTTTTCAATCTGTTTATGAATCAAACAACTCTTTTAAACAACAATACAAAGACTGAAGAAAATAGGGGAAAAATCGCAAGCCTGGATGAAGAAAGGAGAAGAAACAATGGAGGAATGGTGGAGAAGGAGAATGACGATACAGAGAGAATGAAGAAGTAGTAGAACCCATTTTTATCTCTCTTTGCATGATCGTTGGTATTCCGTGTATTTAATACATTTATTTTTTATTTTAAATTATAATAAAACATAAGGGGTAAAACTGGTATTTAAATAAAATAGTAAGGGTAAAAGAGGAAGAAAAAACAATAAGCTATAAGCTCAAAAGCTACTTGAAATAGCGTCTGAAAAATAAGCTATAAGCTCCTGACGAAAAGACTGTTACCAAACATGTCTTTTTTTGTCAGACAAGCTTATAAGCTATAAGCTATAAGACATAAGCTTGTTTTTGTGTCTTGCCAAACAGACTCTATAATGGAAAGTTGTCTTGCATAAATTTGAAGACTCTAATTGTTTTTATCATTGGATATGTTCATGGGAGCAAGTGATTTTGTATGGTTTTTGCCCACATCATCATTGGCTATAGTGTTTTGGATCTCTCATACTTATAGTTTGAGGAGTTGATTTTGTTTTGCATTGTCATTTGTTTTACTGATTTGGCTGATTATTTATTTGAAAAGTTAATCCCTGTTGAATTGGTGTTCTATTATGATGTTTTTTTTTATAATTCAGCGAGACAAGATAGTACTCACAATATGTTTTTGAAAAGTTCGCATTGAAGGTAGATTAGATTTTTTTTTTGTTACTTCTCTCTTTGTTGGTATCTTGAATCCTCTTTTTGATTGATTATTCTTTGATCCCTCTTTGTTGTTATGTTTGTTCATCTCTTTGATTGTCTTCTTCTCTTTGGCGGTTGCTCCTTTTTTTATTGTTCTTCTTTCCGTTGGTTCCTATGTTTGTTGGTTTGATTGTTTGTTTTGGTTGCGTTTGACTCATCTCTTTGGTCGCAATTCTTCTTCTATTTGATTAATTCTTTATGTTGATTCTTTTGTTGGTTTGATTGCTTCTCGCTATTGATTATTCTGTTTGATATATTATCTCTCAATTGGTTCTTCTGTTTGATTGCTCTTCTCCATAGTGACCGGTAGTCATCGACATTGACCACGGCGACGCTACAACAACCCAGAGTGGTTGGCAGCGACGCTCCAATGACCTTCACAGCGGTCCGATGGCTGGCGGCAGAGCACTAGCGTTGACCACCACCATATCAAATTAATATCAATTATTTTAATAATATATTAAATTAATAATATTTTATTATTAATATATTAAGTTGATTTTTAAATTTTGTTTTTGTTTCCTTCTGTTTTTTATTTAGTAAATTATTTTTAATTTTTGCTTGATTCGGTTTTTATTTATTAAATTAATTTTATAAAGTATTAATATTTTGGATGGATATGATTCATCCATAATTTTAAATGAATGGCTCCAATCCAATCTATTTGGTGGATGCATTGGATGATTTGAAGGGTGATAGATTGGTGGATCAAATTTCCACCTTTCATTTCAGCAATTTACTTAAGGGGCCTTATATTTAGGGACAAAAATAATATTAGTAATGCAATGTATATTGTAAAAGTTTTATAAATCATATTATGAAGTTTGCCGCTAAATGATGTCGGAGCAAATACAATCATGTATCATATGGTGTTGGTACGCAAATGTGAGACATGTGTCTTACGTTGAATGAAAAAGTGAATGTTAATAACATATAAGTGAGAAGACTCATTCTTTTAAGAAAAAAAAATGAAAAGACTCATATATCAAATGTCTTAAGGTTTGTTATAAAAATGTGGTATGAAATTCTCTTCGTATAGTTTATCTTAATACAACCGATAATCTTTCGGGTTTCTTGTAGATAAGTTGAGAATTAATATCAAAAAAATAATGTCTCTAGAATGAAGAAAGGTGTTTCCTAAAATAGAGTAAAAATATTTAAATGCACTTGCAAACATGTGAAAGCAATACTCCATCAAAAGCAAGAAAACCATAAAAACAGCATCTGAAGATTGAATAAGAATTGCCATAATCCATATAGAAAAGTAAGAAAATTAGTAAAAGACCAACTTGAATGGAGTATACTATGAAATAGCAACAGCTGGCAATGTTTTTGTCGTACTTTATTTTATTATTTTTCATTTTTTCAACAACCAATGAAATTAAGCCACGTCATCTCACTTTTTCAATACGCTCACATAACGCATTGGTTCTTATCTTGAAACCTTTTTTTTGACTTTCATAACGATTTTACCGATATATTGCCAGCTCAGCAAAAACAAAACATGTAACACACGAAACTAACCTTAACAAAATAAAAAAGACAACCCAACAAAAACAAATTTCAGTTTCTTGTTATTGTTCCAATCTTGTTCACAACTCAATCTTTTATATCTAAATCCAAACCTTAAAAATCAAATTAAAAAAAAAAAATCTTCAGAAAATGTCGAATTTAGAAGAAAATTCATCTCCTCCTAAGATACACATTCAGACTCCACCAACAGCGCCACACCAGACACCGGTGACTGCAGGGAACGCTGGAATATTGCGCAGGTGGAAGAGAGAGGATTTGATAAAGAGAGGATCACTAGGATTGAGAGGGATCGGTCTGCTATTCTCTCTCATCTCCTTCATTGTAATGGCTAGTAACAAACATGGTGATTGGAAAGACTTTGATAAATATGAAGAGTATAGGTAGAAATCTTGAAACCCTTTTGATGATTTTGTGTTTAGATTAATGGGTTTGGATCAAAATTTTGATTTTTTTTTTATTCATGTTTTAATTTTTCCGGGTGTTGTTGATAATTGATGGAGTTGAATTTGATTTTGGTGGATTCTTGTAGGTATCTGTTGGCAATTGCGATTTTGTCAAGTTTGTATACTGGAGCTCAAGCTTTTCGTCAAGTTCATGAACTTTCTACTGGTAAACAATTGATTAAACCAAGAATGGCTGCTTTGATTGACTTTTTTGGTGATCAGGTTTGTTATGTCATTCATTTCTCTCTAATCACATTCATTTCTATATGGTACTACATTTTTTTTTTTGAATATGACTATGATACTCTGGTTAGTGTCAGATGAATGTATCAATCAAAGTAATGTGTTGAATTATCATTCAATTCTCTGAAAACCAATGTGTTGATCAGAGTTCAAGTGATTTAGGTTGTTAGAAGTTCAAGTGTGAATGATTAGAATTTCATGTTCTTGTTTGTCATCAAGTATGAAGACCTATTAGTGTTCATTTTTTTAATAGTTTTGGGTCAAGATGTGTGTTCTACTCACCATTTTGTTTCATAGCTTTACCTTATTGCTAGAGGTCTTGCTTTTGAGCTTTCTTTAAGAAGAGGATAGTATAAACTTTATAAACTGAATTTGATACACCCTTATATCATCTTAGGTTTATTGCAACTGATGTTAGATTCTTTTCTTGAGTCCATATATATGGAGAGAAAAATAATTTGTAGAAGCTCTCATCTTTGAATTGTTGATAGATTAGTTTATCATATTATCACCTATTGTGTGGGAGATTTCTGTGGCAAATTTATTTTGAAAAAAGAAGGACCTTTCATTTTCAGATTAGTGTTAACTTTACTTATTTATTTAGATGATTTCAAAAGTAATTAATCTTTGTGCCGTTGATAAAATGCATTGCAATAACCAACCTTGAAGAAACTGGTTTGAAAACTAGTGACTTCTCTACGATGTTGCCTTTATGAAAGAAGTGAAAATGAAAACTAATTTAACATCAATTGATTTGAAAAGTGTTTTTCTAAGGTCTCATTCAACTTTCAAATGTCAATGACCTTTCAAGTGTTTCAATAATGAAGAAAAAATTAACAGGACTTGATTCATTGATTAAGAGAAGTCAACAAATCCTTTTGAATTTGACCACCATATAAATCTAATGACTGATGTGTGTGTTGAAGCTTCATTTTGAATAATTCAAAGGTTTATACACATTTGTTTATTCAAAAACCTTATGACTAACTCTTCAATAACGTTATGTTTGCTTTTGTAAGACTACGAAATGGTAGCAACTTGAGCTAAGCTTGAATATTGGCTAACTTTTTGGTTGCAGATAATGGCATATCTTTTGATATCATCAGCATCTTCGGCAATTCCAATAACGAATAGAATGAGGGAAGGTGCGGACAATATATTTACAGATGCTTCAGCTGCAGCCATTAGCATGTCTGTTTTCGCCTTCTTGTGTTTAGCAGCATCAGCTCTCATTTCTGGCTATAAACTATCAACTCAAACTTATATCTGAAACTACAACAAAATTCTCCATACACTGTTTCACTTCAGTTTACTTACCTGTAAATCACATTTATCTGTATATCACTGTTGTGAAAGGGAGTCAGACATTCTCCTCCCTTTGAATTTGTATGTAACAATGAAAGATTATGATGTTGATTTCATATACAAATAACATAATTTTTTCAACTTGAGAATTTTTCCTACAAAATCAACAAAAGAATAACAGTGCTCATTAGTCAGCTCATTTTTTGTATCTCCTATGGATGTAGTGCCTGTGACTAAGATCATTCTAGTAAACTACTAAACATTGATGATTCTTTGTATCTATTCTCTCCTATGAATACAATAACTAAAATCCTACATGCTATACAAAAAAGATATCCAAGATAACATACGAAGTTGTGGCCCCATGTTTAGAAGTCGTTTGACAGAAATGACTGAGGGAATGAGTCATCCTTCCTCTCACCCTTGGCCTTTAAGTATGCAGCATCTGAGTATTGTGAATGATTGGCTGATGAATCCATCGATCTTCCGAGATATGAATACCCGAAACTTCCATGACCCTGCAACATGTCCTGTGGAAATGACTCCTGATTTCCATTGGCAGGAAGTCCGGTATTATTATAAAGTGAATTTGTGAAACTTGATGAGTTGGAATAGCAGTTCACCGCTGAGGGCCTAATAGGCGCTGGAATGTTGCTGTTGTTCAAAGAATTTCTGTTCAGGTTGTAACCTGCAGCACCGCGTGCAGCTGGTACATCATGGTTGTGTTTCCCTTCGTAAGTTGTGATCACGGCTTTGATATCATGTGCAGCTCTTTCAACATGTTTTCTCACTGAACAGCCAGGGGCAGTACATTTGTAATAGCTCCTGCAGATTTTGAACAAATAAGTAAGTTAAGGTGTTGGTAGTAGCAACAACTTGAAATGTATTTGTAATTCTAAATTGCAGTCTGCAGCCGTAATTTCAGCCGCAATATAACAGTTTTAGAGGTTTCTGCAACAGCAGCAACCACATTTTACCGCAATATAAAGTTTCACAGTCTAACCATAACCGCAAGTTTGAACTTATTGACTGAAGGGTTTTTGTTTCCATGAGTTAATTACCTTGCATTAGGATTTCCTTTAACAACTTTCTGACCATATTTCCTCCACCTAAAGCCATCATCAAGGATATCAATTTCACTTGTAGTTTGAACTACAACTCTAGGTTCTTTAACAGTTCTACTAGCTGAGGCACAATAGCCATCATTTTCATCATCACCCTTCCTGCAACAAAGAAAAATCACAATTAGTTCCACTAAATTAAAATGCACTACACAATTCCACTCTAAAACCATGAACGTATTAGACCTTAAATTGCGTATATCTTACCATCTTTTCGCCTCTGGTACAAGGGCGTTGTCATTTCCTCCAGAATAACTAGTTTGTGATGTTTGTTCAAAATCTTCCTCTCCCACAGAAGCTGAAGAATCTTCTTGTATGGGGACATGATCCATCGCTGATTGATCAGAAATTCCGGAGTTAGTGCATGACGAACTAGGTTGAGAGTTTGTTCTTCTATTAGACTGAGGCTTAGGGTGGTTATGAGTTCCCTTATATACAATTTCAGTAATTTGTCCATCTAAATCCCTCTCGACTTTTTTCTTCATTGAGCAATTTGGACTCGTGCACTTGTAATAACTACGCGGATTTTCGCTTCCTTTCACTTGTTTCTGTCCATATTTTCTCCAATTGTAACCATCTTCTGATCTCCTTTGTTCTCTAACAGACTGAGATGCATTATTATTGTAGTTATAATAACCAGATCCAGTAATCGAGTTACTATGTATTTCTGGTTTAATAAGTGCCATTTCTGAGGAAAAGTTCTGAGTTGATTGAAATTCAGATTTTGGTTCTGTCCTCTCAGATGAAAAATTTGTTTGCTTTGTAGGTTCATTGAATTTCCATATGTCTTGTTTCTTAGTTTGTTCCTGATGTTCGATTAAAACAAGTATTTAGTTTAATTAGAATACAACAAACACCAAGTCTTATCCGGCTATATGGATCAAATTACGTCATAATGTTCTATCATAAACCATGTTTCGGGTCATTAAAAAAAATATATATTTTGGTCCAATAAACTTAACCTTGTTTTACTTTAAGTTGTTGTGACTATTCAGCATGATAATCATTATGATATAGTCTATTGATTATCAAAGCATAGAAACATACATTGAAATATTTTCAACCAAGACATAAGAATAAGAATATGCTAGTCAAGTTTTTAGCCTTGTTTGAACTATTCAACAAACCTTGTTTATACTAAAGCAAGAAAAAGAAAACAAAAAGAAAAGAACAAATAAGCAGAGAATTAAAAACTCCATCAAAAACAGTAAACAAAAAACAAACTGACCCCACAAGCCAGTAATGTTAGAATAAATAAAGCTATGTTTGGATAAACAGCTTAATTGTGTTTATAATATAAGTGCTTTTGTATAAGCTAATTTCATAAAGTCAAACTTTTCACATAAGCTATAAGTTATGTTTAGAAATAAGCTGAAAACAGCTTATGAACATGTCATAAACTCCAGAAATAAATCTTAGAAGCTAAATTAATTCAAACAGGCCCTAAATAACACACAAAATAATACTTATGTTAAGTCAAAAACAGTGCTTACCTGTTGAAACATGTTTGTGGAAGCTTGAAGAACAGATTCAGGCTTTGTTTGAGTTGGAAAAGAGAAATCAGAGTAGTTTTTCTCATCCTTCTTATCACCTTGTTGCTCTTCTTCACCTAAACTGTTCTTGTTCCAGTTGAAGCTTTGATTAGCAAAAGCCTCAGTAGTTGGAGAAGCAAAAACCTAAAACATAAACAAAACAACAAAGAAAACACAACAGTTAGAAATGTTACAAAAAATGTTAATCTCCTAAACAAAACAAAAAAAAAGTACGAATAATAAGGAGTTAGAAACTTTACATTTGCAGAAGAAAGAAAGAAAGGTGAGATCAAGAAATCAGTAGGACTAAAAGTAGATGAAAATGGTAAGTGAAAAGAAGGTGAAGATGAAAGAGGTAATGAAGGTGGTTGAACAGATTTGAATTTAGGTGCATCATTAAGTCCATCTTGGTGATTATGATTATGATTATGATTATTATTAAGTTCAGAAGCTTCCCAGTTATGGTATTGATGATCATCCATAGTCATGTTATGATGTTACTGTTTTTGTTATTGTTGGAGAATGAATGAATGGATATATTTGAGTTGGTCAAAGAAAAGCATTAAAGTCTTAGCTATGTTATGAAACGAGGTTTGGTAGTGAAGAAAAGGTTATGTGTAGGTTTGAATATATATTGAGGAAGAATATTGATGTAAGAAGAGGAAACAATATAAGGGAGAGATAAAATAAGATGAGAAGAGAATGATTGAATGATTTAATGTGTTGAAAAACTTGTTGGAGTAGCTAAAGTCTTGGAAGGTGTTGTTTCTCAGAAGGTGAAGATTTGTTTGACCGTGGAATAACCATGCTTGGTCAATGGTCAAGACTTGTGGATTTGACTAGGCTTAGAGAGAGAGGGATTGCATGATACATGTATAATAATGTGTTTTTTTATACTCCCTCCGATCCCTTTTTATAGGAACAATATACAAAAATCACGGGTATTAAGAAAAGTTGTTGGAATAATAAAGTTGTCTTAAATGTATGTGACTATTACTAGACTATCCTTAATTAAATATATATTTAATGTTAACTTCTCATATACCAAGACAAATTGGTAATATTAATAAGGGGTATATTTGGAAAAAGAGTAATCAATGCCTCTAAGAATTTGTATATATTCTTATATTTAGAGATAAATTTTTTTTGTAAACTACTCATATAAAAAGGAACAGATGGAGTATTTTATTTCTTGTTCCCACGTAGTAATGATCTTTGTGAGACTGTAATTGGATCCTCTCCTGTCTTTTTTGTGCAGTTCCTTCTTCTTTTTTGATTCAATGGTTGATTGGTTCATAAATGAACAAAAAACAGCACCAAAAAAAAGAGAAAAAAAGGTGAATGAATGGCTTAGATTATGGCAGGACAAACATTGAGAGAAATGGTTGGAGAGGATCCAAATCCGTAAAACTATTTGATGATAATTTTTGTGGAAATCTTTTTTTATTAATAAAAACAATAGAGAAAAAATAAAGAAAGATGATAAGAAGACTCGATAAGCTATTTTATAAAGATGAGTTTATAACATATATCTGATAATCTACCCCTAATTAAATTCGTAGTGCTCGATAAAATTAATAGTTTGACTAATTTTATCATGTTAAAACATTTAGTACTAATGTGCTTTTTTAGTAGTACACTCCTAGTAAAACTTTTGTTGTAAATTTAACTCCCAATGTTTCTAAGCTTTGACTTAAGTATTTTTGTTTTTATCAAATTTTTTTTGTTTTAAACATATTTTCCTCTTTGTAGCTTTAAAAAAACTAAAAACATATTTGAATGAACACTATTTTATATTATACTAAATAAAAAATGAGGATAAATGAGTCTATATATACATGTCTAAATTTATTATTTTTTTAATACATGCGCTCAAAATTTAATTTTGTTATTTTTTAGTGAAAATTAATTTATATATTTTCTATTAAATTAAGAACTTTTTTAAAATTAGTGAAAAAATAAAAATTAAAACAATGTGAGAAACTAATGTCTCCAGACTTGAAACCCCATAGCATCAACTAAACATATACCATAGATAGGAGAGGGTCGAGTATTGAAGATCATTGGTTCATGAGAGATCAAAGCACAAATTTAACATGACAGTCAACACTTGAATTTCCATTGGTGCTTCTTTTGTTGTTTTTTTTACAGGGACAATTGCTTTTTTACTGCACATATTAATAAAATTGTTATACTCTAGTTTAATGTAAAATAAATAAAAATTGACGTTTTTTTGTTCGTTTATCTTCGTTTTATTATTGGTAATTAATGATGTGAACATAAAAGATACAAATAACAGAACACAGGCTTTATTAACACAAATGGGTTCTATGGTGTAGTGGTTAGCACTCTGGACTTTGAATCCAGCGACCTGGGTTCGACTCCCGGTAGGACCTATTTAATTTTTTATAATTAAAAAAAATGGTCGTAAGACAATTATTTTTCGGCTTATTAAATGTGTCTTGAATAACTCGTTTTAAACTTGACTGGACCATGTTTAAATGAGTTTAATTTTGTGTCATTACATCTAAAACTTTTTCACACCTTCAATCAAATTAAACACAGTGGTTCTAACCAAAAAAAATAAATTAGTCACAGTGGACTACACCAAAAAATTAATAAAAAATTACATCACAGTGTCACCTTTTTAACTTAGTTTTCAAAATATCTTAAAAAATATCTAAATCTCGTGTTTTATTGAACACATTTGTAAAATAAATTACATTGTCCATGTATATAAATAAATTACATTGAACGTCTTTCAGTTCCTAAAGTGTTCGGAGGCATGGGTGTAAAGAGTTTTAAGGCATTCAATATGGTTATGATAGGCAAGCAGACATGGAAGTTGGTTTCTACTCCAAATTATCTAATCATTCATTTACTCAAATCTAAATACTTTCCTCGAAGTGATTATTTTGGAGCTAGCATATCCCATAATCCCAGCTATGTTTGGCGTAGTATTTGGAGTGTGAAAGATGTGATTCGTCGTGGTTTTCAGTGGAGTATAGGCACGGGAGAACACATACCAGTTTGGGATCACCCTTGGCTCCTTAATGATGCACGAATTGTACCGTCTACTCCACATCATTTGGAGTGGCACTTATAAATATTTCTGACTTGATGGTTACATCCCAAAAACACTGGAATATGGAGGTAATAAATGTTTTTTTTGACAATATCAATGCTAGAAATATCTTTAATACCCCATTACTCCCTTCGGTGACTCATGATGTGCCTGTCTGGAAGCTTGAGAGAGATGGTGACTATACTGTTAAGAGTGCTTACAGGGATATTTTGAACCATGATGTCGCAGTTGTTCAGCACCCTGTGCCGGGTAATTGGAATTGTGTTTGGAACCTAAAATTGCCCCCGAAGGTTAAGAATTTTTTGTGGAGAGCTTGCCGTAATTGTTTGCCCACAAGGATCCGCTTGCAATCCAAAGGAGTTCAGTGTACTGATAGGTGTGCAGTGTGTGATGATTTTGGTGAGGATAGTACTCATCTGTTCTTTATGTGTAATAAAAGCATGCTCTGTTGGCAGCGTATTGGTTTATGGAGTCATTTGATGGCTGTTTTTGATATGAATGCAAGTTTTCAAACAAATGTTTTTCCTATCTTACAACACTTGGACCAGCAGCAAAAACAAGTATTCAGTGTGACTCTCTGGAGTATTTGGAAGCATCGTAACAACAAGGTTTGGAACGATATTACTGAAACAACTCAAGATATTTGTGCTCGTGCAGGTTTTCTTCTTACTAGTTGGAGGAATGCTCAGATTATTCGTCACCTTGTCCCTCAGCATCCCATTTCACCGAATGATTTCAAGTGGATTAAACCAGTTCCCGGCAGGTTCAAGTGTAATGTTGATGCATCCTTCTCTCAAGCTTTGAATCGGGTTGGTATTGGTGTGTGTATTCGAGATGATGAAGGTCGTTATGTTTTAGCCAAAACTGAATGGCTGACTCCACTCATTGATGTGGATTTGGGTGAAGCTTTAGGTTTATTATCAGCTTTGTATTGGGTTCGTGATTTACAGCTGGGTATTGTGGGCTTTGAACTTGATTCCAAAACTGTGGTGGATAGTATTTATGGTCGTAAATGTGGCGTCTCTAATTTTAGCGCAGTGATCAATAACTGTAGACGTCTGTTTGCTTTTGATTTAGTAACCTCAGATGTTAAGTTTATTCGGAGACAAGCCAACGAAGTCGCTCATAGCTTTGCTAGGGTGGCTTTGCGTCATGCTAGGTTCCATATTCATATTAAGATTTCATCTTGTATCTCTATTATTATTTTAAATGAAATGCAATAAGTTTCTTCTTGTCAAAAAAAAAAATTATATTATATTTTTTTAACAATAGATTAAATTATATTTAAAGTTTTTTTAACAATAGATTAAATTATATTTAAAGTTAGGAAAATATTGAAGAGTGTCCTTAGACATTGGTTAAGAGGACAAAAATAGAAATATTGTATTGGGAAATGGTGAAAAAATGATAAATTTAAATTTTTTAAAGTTAAAAATTGTTGAATTCAATACAAACTTACTACTTTTGATTTTCTTAACAAATGCACTAATGACACTTGTTAACACAACCCTTAAATTTTGTATTTAAGAACATAATTAACCCTTAAAATTATAAACCAATCAAACAATAAAATTATAAAATAAATAAACATAGTTTTTGTTCAAGACGCTTCAAATACAATTTCAAGAGGGATGTAAGAATGGCATAGCTTTGACTATCCAAAAACTGTTTTTTTTTATTTGTATGAGTAATATTTTATGTTTGTTTAGTTACTCAATAAAATATATTTAACTTCCTTCAGAAAACCAATATTTAACAACTTTAAATAAGTTTCTTTGTCAAAAGATAGGAAAAATAACATACTTAATGTTTACAACTATTTTAATTTTTTCATCTTATTGTTATATTTTGATATTTTAAGCAACTATAAAGATAAGTTTATTCGCAATGAAAATTATAAAGAAAAAACTCAAAACTAGAATGAACTATGAGTTTCTTGTAGACCTAATTGTTTACATTGAAAATATATACAAAATTAATTATATATGAATTTACCTCTCCCTTTTAGAAGTATGATTTTGACTCTTTAAAGTATTGTTCAACTCGAGAAGTTGGATAGTTCAACTGGTTTAAGTTAAGGGTTAACGATTTAAAGGTCTTAGGTTCAGCCAAGACAAACAAATAAATATTAATTTAACAAGTAACTATTAGTAACATTTGTTAATAAAAACAAAATGTTGTCGAACTCAATTTTTTATTATATAGTTGTTGTTAGTTTTTTAGTTTTACTTTAGCTTGCATACTATATAACTAAAATTATTGTGATTTTCTTTACATATAGGTCAAATTTGGATGAAACGATTTTTCTCCTAAAAATTTATAGGACCTAGCTACTTCAGAACAAGACTTAAATAACTTGCATTTTGGCGCACGCACACACACAAAATAGTAGAAGAAAAAATAACTTATTATTATTGATAGAATAACATTTCTCCTCTTGTCAAAAAAAGAATAACATTTCTCCTTCTACAAACTTGTCGATATATTATGTGTGCTAAAATACAAATAATCTGTACTTGTGATTGTGACCATAGAAGTCTTGCTCTCTAGTTCAACACTTTAAAAAAGCATAACATAGTACTCCTGATGTAGGGGTAACACTAAGACAGTAACACATGCACAAGATAAAATATGGAAGCAATCCATTTGTGGTAATTAAAAGTACAGATAATGAAATAAGTAGAAAGTAGAATTTCAGAGGGAAGAGAATAGAAAGTTTATAGTGAGAGAGTAATCTTCACAAATTCCACACTTTCTTCCTTACCACATTCAGTTATACTCTCCCATGCTCAATCCAAAGGCACATTTGTGATTTGTCACATTGACAATTAGTCTGTTACAACTAACTTTGCTATAGAGTGTGTTGTAAACATGAGATTGCAGAGTTTGATTCGTACTGATAAAAAAGACAACAATATATATTATCTACAAAAACTGTGTATTTGTGTGATAGGCTGTATAATGTAATAAGCATCTAATAAACAACTTTAAGGTTGTTTTGCATAAATTAATAAACAAATTTCTAATATACTCTTACCTTTGCTTGGTCCAGTCACTTATTTATTCTCACTTCACTTACGACTTCTGTAAGTGTAAAATAATTTATAAGGTAAATGTATAATAAACAAAAAATTAGTAAATGTAACATTGAAATATGAAAGTCAGACATATAAATAAAAACACAATTTATGTAAAAAAAAAATGGACAACTTTTTACTTCTGGTCTAATTACAACAACATCCACCTGTAAGATAATTAATAGAAATGTAATGGAATCGATGTGGTTCTCATTCATCTGAATAGAATATATACAAAGGTTCTGTAACCTATGGTCAACTGTACAGCATAATTACAGGGAACTAATTATAGCCAATTATGACAAAATATTCTATTCTATTAATTCTAATAAATAATATATTAATTCTATTAATTATTATTTATTCTATCACACCCCCGCAGTTGAAGCGGGAGGTTCACGGACGCTTAGACTGGTCCGAAAGTCATCAAAGAGAATGTGAGGGAGCCCTTTGGTGAAGATATCTGCAATTTGATGCCTAGAGGGAACATGAAGTATGCGTGCCTGACCACGAGCTACTTTTTCCCGTACAAAGTGTATGTCCATTTCAATATGTTTGGTACGCTGATGTTGTACAGGATTACCAGAGAGATAAATGGCACTAACATTGTCACAATACACCAAAGTGGCCTGAGGAATAGGGAAATGAAGTTCCAGTAAGAGATTGCGAATCCAACATGATTCAGACACCACATTAGCAACACCTCTATATTCAGCTTCAGCACTAGAGCGAGAGAGAGTGGGCTGCCTTTTGGAAGACCAAGCGATGAGGTTATCCCCAAGAAACACACAGTATCCAGATGTGGAACGTCGGGTGTCAGGGCAACCACCCCAATCAGCGTCAGTGTAGGAGAGAAGCTTGGTGATGGGAGATGGTGATAAATGTAAACCAAAATGTATGGTACCCTGAACATAACGAAGAATACGTTTGAGAGCAAGCATGTGTTCTGTACTGGGTGCATGCATGTGGAGACAGACCTGCTGAACTGCATAAGAGATGTCAGGTCTAGTGAATGTGAGGTATTGTAAAGCTCCTGCAAGACTGCGATAAAGAGAGGGATCCTCATAAGGAGTGCCAGATGAAGTGCTGAGTTTCTGTTTAGTGTCAACAGGGGTGGCGGATGATTTGCAAGATGTCATCCCAGCTCGTTCAATGATTTCAGAAGCATATGTGCTTTGACTTAGAAAGATGCCACCAGGATGGCGAGAAACACCAATGCCCAAAAAATAGCTCAGGGGACCCAAATCCTTCATTGCAAACTCGGATGCTAAGAGTGACATAATTGATTTGCGAAGGTCGTGAGTAGATGTAATAAGGATGATGTAATCAACATAAAGGAGAATGTAGGCCATGTCAGATTGTTGTCGGTAGATGAAGAGAGAGTGGTCTGATGTGCTATGTCGAAAACCAATGGTAGTTACATAGTCAGCAAAGCGTTGGTACCATGCTCGAGGCGCTTGCTTGAGACCATAAAGTGACTTCTTCAAGTGACAAACAAAATCTGGATGATGGCGGTTGCGAAAACCCAAAGGTTGATGCATGTAAACAGTCTCCTGTAGATCACCATGCAGAAAGGCATTCTGGACATCCAGTTGATGAATGGGCCAGGATTTAGAGAAAGCAATGGTGAGTACTGTTCGAATGGTAGCTGGTTTGACCACCAGGCTGAAAGTCTCATCACAATCCACACCTGCAACCTGTGACCTGCCATCACCTACAAGACGAGCCTTATAGCGCTCAAAAGAGCCATCAGACTTTTTCTTATGTTTAAAAATCCACATACATCGAATAAGATTAGCATCATGAGGACGAGGAACTAAATCCCACGTCTTATTTCGAATAAGAGCATCAAATTCAGATTGCATTGCGGATTTCCAATTCGGGTCGGATAAGGCCATTTTGTGATTCTTAGGTATGGGGGAGATGGTTTGGTTTGCGTGTGAAAGGGATAAGTTAAACATTGTGCGAGGTTTGGTGGTGCCTTTCATGCTGCGGGTGGTGATGGTACGGGTAGGTGGAGGAGGATGCGGCTGGGTTGGAGGGGTTGAATTTTGAGAAATTGTAGTGGGAGGGTTGAGTGGAGGAGTGAGAGATGATGATTGGGGGTTGTTGGGATTGAGTGGCCGGTCAACTATGGCTGTTGGTGTTGGTTGGTTTTGTGTTTGTGTAGTCGGTGGTAACAGTTGGGTTTGCCACTGATGTCGAAGGTAGGAATGTAGGTCATCATCTAGGAAGTTATAAGATTGAGGTGAAGGGGAGTGTATCTTGGTGAAGGGAAATTGAGTTTCATCAAAGATAACATGCCTCGAAATTATTAATTTTCTGTTTGACAAGTCAAAACACTGGTAACCTCTATGATTTGGTGGATAACCCAGGAAGACACACGGTGTAGAACGAGGTTGCAATTTATGAATGGTAGGTGACGGGAATAACGGATAACACAGACAACCAAAAACTCGTAAATGTGTGTAGTTGGGATCACGGTGGTAGAGGAGTTGTGTTGGTGATTGATTTTGAAGTGTTTTACAGGGAAGAATGTTTAACAGATAAGTTGCCATGTGAAGGGCATGATGCCAAAATGACGGTGGAACAGAAGAATGAGCGAGCATAGTGCGAATCATATTATTAATGGTTCTTATTTTTCTTTCCGCCTTCCCATTTTGTGAGGATGTGTGAGGGCAAGAGAAGCGAAAAACAAGGCCATTAGTAGTACAATATTGTTGAAATAGCTCGTTATTATATTCACCTCCATTGTCACATTGAAAGGATTTTACTTTTTGTAAAAACTGTGTGTGAATAAGATTTGTAAGTGACTTAAACATTTCAAAAACCTGAGATTTTCTACTAATAGGGAAAGTCCACAAGAAATTTGTGAAGTCATCTAAAAATAGGACATAATATTTATGGCCAGCAGAACTTAGAACGGGAGATGTCCATAAGTCACTATGTAAAATATCAAACGGCATCAAAGTAGTAGTTTGAGAATTAAAAAATGGCAATTTAACTTGTTTGCCCAAAACACAAGAGTCACAAATAACAGAATGATTAAAAGGTTCACAACATATGAATTTATTATTGCGAAGAGAATTTAAAACAGACACGCCAGGGTGCCCAAGACGATCGTGCCATAGACTTGACGTGAGACCGACAAAACTGTTGGGAAGGGTGACTGGATATAGGTCGCCACGACTATCACATCTCAGAAGAGGGATCCCCGTCTGAAAATCAGATACAGTAAAACCAAAAGGGTCAAAAGAAACAGAAACATTGTTGTCAGTGGTGAGACGCCTTACAGAAATTAAATTTTTAATAATTTTCGGGGCATGCAGGACATGGTTGAGGTTGATGGGTTGGTGAGAGGTTGTAATTTGTGTGTCCGGTGCCGTGAATTGGAATTCCATGGCCACTGCCAACAATAACTTTCTGATTTAAATGACTTAAAGGAAAATAAGACGAGAGATTACCTCGTGATGCTGTCGTGTGAGATGTGGCGCCAATATCCATGTACCACTGAGTGTCAGGTGGGTGGAGAGACATGGTGTGCATAGTTGCCTCAATGTCGGTCGGTGTCTGAGATGATGTGGAAGCTGCATACGCCTGAGGACGCTGTCCTAGGATGCCTGGACCTTTTGGAGGACCGGTGGGACGGGTCCACTGAGATGTGGGATACGGACACGGAGGCATAGCCCATGGTGGTGGAGTCCAACCCCATGATTGTCAGGCAGGGTACTGTTGTTGTTGCTGCTGCCAAGGAGGAGATGACCATGATGGGGGAGCGTTGGGAGCTCCGGACTGAGGGCCATTACGGTTACCACGACCCCCTCCACGACCCTGGTTGCCACGAGAACGAGACCGGTTGTTGTTGGGGCGGCGGTTGCCACACTGAGAGGTGTCCTCAGAGGATCGCTGCTGAGTGGTGTGTATAGCAGCAGGAGAACCAGTGCTAGCCATTTTAGCCATACCAGCTTCTTCCAATGTGAGCATGGAGCGAGCCTGATAAAATGCAGGAAGAGGATTACTCTAGCGAATCAGGGTGGCAACACTGCGGTAAGCTTCAGGAAGGCCAGATATCAGTTGAAGAACCAGACGATGATTGTTGACTGGAGAGTCGACATTTCTCAACTGGTCAGAGAGCATCTTCAGACGCTGGCAGTAAGCAGAGACATTAGAAAAATCTTCCATGCGAGTGTTGGAGAACTCTTGCTCAAGAGTGACAGCACGTGCGTTTTGATTATCTTGAAAGATATCTGCCAAACGGTGCCATGCTTCGACTGCAGTGGAATTGGGTCCAGAATGGTAGTCAACAAGTCAGTGGAAATGGTGGAATAAATCCACTGGAGGACGGTGGCATCAAGGGTGGTCCATTGCTCATATTCGGCGTCTGTAGGTAGTGGCGGTACTTTGTCCTGAGAAGGAACAATGTGATGCAAGACTCGATGAGAGCGAGCGTGGATGCGGAAGAGCTCGGCCCAGGTGCCATATTGGTCCTTCTCCATCTCAAGAATGATGGGAATGTGGTTCCGGATGTTGGAGACAACAAGAGCGGGATGAAAACCACCTTTGGAACCGGTGAATGTGGCAGTTTTGGCGGCGGCGGCGCGCTGGACATCGGCGGCGGCGGCAGCGGCAGTGTGGTCATCGTTGATATCTGAATCGGACATGATTGGTGATGCCAAAGGTCAGACGGCGCGAAAGAGGGAAGAAACGGTGGTGAACAGATGCGAAATCACAACCGGAAGTGGATCTGAGCAGATTGCGGCGGCGGCGCGGTGGCTCACAATCGGAGAAGAAAGCAACAGCGGCGACGCAAGCAGAGGAGAGAGCTGCGATGCCTTTTGTTGGATTTGGTGTACAGCAGAGTGCTGTGCAGCGGCGGCCGTGTGAGGAAGGAGGAGGTCCGGCGGCGGCGGCGATGCAGGAACAGAAAGGTTGCGGGTTGGACTGCGTGTACAGCAGTGTGCTGTTCGGCGGCGGCCGTGTGAAGAAGAAGGAGGTGCGGCGGCGGCGATGCAAGCAAGAACAGGAGCTGCGCGTGGTAGAAGATGAAACACGCGTGCTGTTCTTTTTCTGTTCTGGTTTTTTTTTTGTTGCCTTCTATCTTAGAAACACCACAACAACAAAAACCTACTAACTATATAACCTTAACTAACAAGGTATTGAAATTGAGTCATAATTTATGGATGATAATTCTCAATAGTTCAAAAAATCTTTATACACAAGAAGTTAATCTGGCTTTTGGAAATTTGAGAATGGAGTAAACTAATTCCCCCAGGGCCAGGATATAATTTTAGCTAGGAAACAAAACATGGATATGCTTGAGACATTTAATTAATTGTTCAAACATAGCCACGTGCTTCCCACATGTATGAGAAGAGGTTAACATAATTCAGTGTTTTTACGGCAAAATTCAGCGTTGGTTTCGTTACCCGACATATGCAATCGGTTGCAGCCAATCCTCTCAAAGACTGAAACTATAGTGAAGATCTAAGGTGGCCCTGAGGGTGGGGCAGGAGGGGTGGCAGCCCACGACACCATTTTATAGGGCCATCAAAATTATTTATTTTTACGTAATAGTTAGTATTATATATATATATATATATATATTGTAAATCACTTTGATTAATTATATCGAAAATATGTTTTTAATGAACTTTGATTATGAATGAATCTTTTGTCTTAAAAAATGCAAGAAAAAAGACATTTAAATAATTAAAAGGGCACAATTTTATTAATTCGCTCAAGACACTAAAAATTTTATGACCGACCCTGGTGCAGATCTGCATGCCAGTGCTGAATTAAGAAATATCACCATAAGATGATTTGTAAATTTTATTTATAGTGTTTTATAGGATTAATTTGAGAATTTCTAATTTAAATAAAAAATACATCTCTCCCCCAATGTTGTAAAAAAAAAATCCCTCCCCCAATCATCATCTACACAACCACCCTCTCCTGATATTTTATTATTCTCCCTACAAATTGGGGAACTTCTACGGTACACCTCACAAATTGAGGTGTACCGGTACTCTTACTTCATAAGTTTATAAATTAACAATTATTTTATGAAATAAAGAGCTATTTGTCAATATTTATATTTTAGAAAACATCATTTCATAAGAAAAAACATCATTTTATTGTTTATAAGAATCATATTAAATTTTTAACATTTTCTCAATAAAAAATAATCAATATTCTTTGTTATGAGTAATAAAAATAAAAATAAATATATTTTATTTCGTCGATGCTTTTGGTAAATGAGATTTAATTATTATAATTGTCAATGATAGAAAATAATTCTTTTTCTTCAAAAAAACAACTCATTTAATTATTAATTTAACAATTTGGTGTACCGGTACACTCAAATTTTAGGGTGTACCATAGAATTTGCCTACAAATTGTCCCTCCAACGCGATTTCTAAGTTACTCCTTCTATCTTAGAATAAGTTTCGTTTTAACAAAAGATTATTTGTCTTCAAATAAGTGTTGTTTCGCATTTTCAATGCAATATAAATTAATTTATTTTAACTTTATCCTCAATTAATAATGTGCGCACTACTTTATAATCATTAAATTCAACTATATATTTATGACAATTGATAATAATCAATAGTTAACGGGCAATTTTATATAATTGTTACATTTAACTATATATTTAAACATTTATTTCGGGACAAAAGGTTTACTCCCTTCGAAATAAATATAAGCAAATATAATAGTTGAAAAATTGATGTATGTAAACTAATTTTTGTTTTGGAGAAGCTAAAGTAGTCCATCCAAATTGATGCATGGGAGAATTGAACCTTAGACCTTAAGGAGGAGGACACTCTAAGGTTCTAAGCCAACCCCTCATTGTTTAATTATAGCCCACGATATCTTATTGCTTTATAGGGAGGTCAATACCTTTCATCTTCCACAACCTTAAATTGATCCTGGTAGATATTTGATAGGCTACAAGTACACGATTATAGCGCATAATAAAAATTTTGTTTCCACGAGGACTTTGTTTTTAGTGCCAATCTAATTTCACTAGTGATTAGCTAAAATGATGATTTTTGGTAGAATAATAAAACTAGGATTGAGTAATCAAGAAATGCAAAATTATCATAGTTATAGTATGAATTTAATTGAGTAAAACTTTAGCCCACATGCAGGTGTTATGTCACTAGATTTATACATTTAAGCATGATTTGCATTGGTAAACCATGTAATTTATTTACTTTGTCTCAATTATGGTTAATGAGCATGTTTGTTGAATTATGCAGTTGTTCAATCTGCGAATTTCTCTGATTTTAAGTGTGACATTCACTACAAGAAAACTGCATTTTAGCCTCCAGTTTTAGCGTCGGCCACCGACACCGATGCTAGTAGCGTCCCCTTAGAGTCGGCTTATGTCACGCTAGATCTATTTCAAATTTTTATTTTTTTTGGAAAATAATAGAGTCAGCCTAGCCGAGGCTACATGTTAGTGGGACCTATATATGACTTTGCATACCAGATATAGAGTCGGCCTATCCAACTCTATTGTTTTTACTAATACAAATTTAATTTTATAAAATTATTATTACCTCTTTTTACTCAAATCAACCAAAAAAATTACTCTAAAAATTCAATCACACCCACACATCTGAACCCTATCCACTTCACCCATTGTGAATTTCAGATCTAATTTCAATCCAAACCTAATCTCATCCCTCCTCTCAACTCTCACGACTCTCCCAGATCCATCTCTTCTCTGTACGCTCTCTCCCGCACTAAACCGCCCATCACCACCTCCCTCCAATCTCCCGAATCTTCAGCTGCCGTCTTTTCTCTGTACGCATCTGTATCAATTCTTTAGACTCTCTCTACGCTCACTTGGTTTCAAGCCACCGCGAATCCTCATTTCCTCCACCAGGGTAAGAGCATCTACGACGAATTCTCGCCTTTTCTTCTCTATTACTTCCTCTATTTTGTGTTCCTTCCATTTATTCGATAAATTTCTGGGTTTGAGTTTCAAACTAAAAGGTACGAATTTTTTATGAAACCCTAAGTTTCAATTTTCTCTCAAATTCGAATTTAGCTTTGATGTTGTTAATGATGTTATGTTATGCCTCCAATTTTCACTCTATTATTCTCTCTTTGCATTTTAATATTGATTTGAATTCTTTGATTAACAGTGGAATTGCTTTCTTCTGATAGATGTAGGTCACTTTTGGATCTTTGTTAACAATTGAATGTGTTCAATCTTCTCATATTTTTTCTCCTAATTTGACAATCTTTAATTTAATTTCTGGTTGAAATTGGTTCAATACATGTGTGATTTTACTATCATTTACGTATACAGTTCTAGGTGATGTGCTGATGTATTTACTAGTAGGTTGCTTTTTGTAGTGTATTAGCTTGCTAGAAGGAGTATTGGTGCACTTTAAAATTTAATCAAGAACATGTATTAAATTTTGTATTCTGGTTCAATGTAGCTGTTAGCAAATGTCAGAATCATCTTTGCCTATATATTTTGCTGGTGTGGTTCAAATTTTCAGCATTATGTCTACATATACATCTAAGTGTTGTTTGAGTACCTGCCCTGAACTTCTGTTTCTGATTAGAGTCATGTAATTCACTTTATGATAGTGAATATTCTGTCATTTCTTTTTTTTTTTCTTTCTGATTGTTTAGATTTCAGCCTCAAAATGTTCAATATATTTTACTTACTTTTCTAGAAGATATGCGAAGACTGAAACATACGGAGCTAGTTTGGTAGGATTCTTCTACAGTTCTAAATTTAATTGAAAGGGAAATATTGAAAGACTTGTCTTATCTAAAGAATGTTTGAAAAAATTCAAATAAAATATTGTTTTGCTTCTTAATCCAACACTTTTTCAACAACCGAGTGATTGATTAACTTTTGAAGTAGTTTTCAGGGTCAGATTCCTCTATCATGAATCTATTTTAATTTCATATTATAAAATGATATGAGATAATTTATCATGGAATATATTTCTGTTTATCGATGAAAACTATAGTTTAATACGTTGTTAAAGTATTTGTTTTTAAAAGTCAAGGGGTGGGGAGGTAGGTTCCCAAATTTCTTGGTTCGAACTTAGATTATAATGCAAGAGTCTATACAAACATTTCCCTCCCCCTCATTAAAGCAGATTATTTAGGGGAGCATTTTTTCTCTATCGGTTGATGTTCATTCTTTAGCATGGTTAATTTTTCTGACTTGTGAAGGGATTCAAGACCTCTTTTAACCTATGCATTTATTTTCTGTGTATATTTGGTTTTGACATAGGAGGGTTTCTTGTCCTCCACTATAGTGCACTTCTGTTTATAAATCAGTATACTATATTACTTATCACTTCAGTAAAATACAAGTTTATTTTTTTTTGAACAGCAATATACAAGTAAAATAAATGCTGAAAAAAGGGAATGGGTGGGGGTTTTGAGAGAATGGACTTTTTTATTCAATTTATAAATTACTTCTATTTGTTGATTATGTGAAGTTGCAATTTTGATCTCTGTCTCTCCAACTGTTTTATAGATTCTGATCTGTACATACTATTTGGTGCATCAATTAGTTTCTCGGCAAGCACGAAATATTGCTTCTGTGTAAGTATGTTTACACAATGAACTCTTAGAAATTAGCTGTGTTAGTATGTTAACTGAAATCGAAGAATCATCTTTACTTAGATGTAGAAATGCCTTGTTTGTTGAGTTTGATAAATCATTAGTTTTCTAAAGGTAATACATTAGGTTTTTTTTGACAAGCTCATACAATAGGCAAAGAAGCATTATTAACATGAACATGCTGGTAGGCTTTTGAAAATTACATTGCTGCTTTTGAACATGCTGGTCACCAATACTGACACCTCATCATTCCTTCCTTTTTCCTCTTTTCCTAGTGTAGACTCTCCATATCTTAGGTTTGGGCCCATAGTCAAAGCCCATCTCCACATTCACATTCCTATCAACACTTCCCTCCACAACAACAGCCTTGTCCTCAAGGCTAAATTCAGGAAACTGTCGTGTTAAATATGCATCATCTTCCCAAGTAACATCATCAATGGTCTTGTTTTTCCACTGGATAAGACTTTGAGGCACTGTCACCCCTTCTTGAACTGTTAATCTAGATCCCAACACTTTTTCTGGATACACATCTTCATTAGGTGAGATCTCTAATTCTTTTGGAAGCTCCCCTTGAACCTGATAATTCCCAATAGCTTTCTTAAGCACCGAAACATGAAAAACTGAAAAGGTCCATAATAACGAGCTGCAAGCTTCTGATTGATTCTTTTCACCACAGAATGCTGCCTATGAGGTCTCAGCTTTAGAAAAACCCATTCACCTACCTCAAACTGCACATGTTTTCTCTTCTTATCAGCATACTTCTTCATTTGTTGTTGTGCTCTCAGCAAATGCATTTTGAGTTGGTTCAAAGCCTCATCTCTTTCACTAACGTGGGAGATGGTCTCCCATAAACCACTTCAAATGGGGACTTACCAACAGACACATGATAGGTGGTGTTATACCAGAATTCTGCCCAGGATATCCAGCAGGACCATGACTGTCTTTTGCATTCCTACCCAATAGATATTGTCTGCCAGTCTCCTGTAGGTTCTCAGGAATCCAGAGTGCCCCCCATAGGTGTACTATGAAATTCCTTAAGTAATTCCTTAAGACGAAAGTTGGTCCGAAAACACAATAACAACACCCCAGCACAATAACCACCCAAAAACAGCATCAAAATAAACAGCCTCTGTTGTCCAGTCAACGACATAAACACAGCTGCCAAGGACGCAAATCCGACTGGGACAGCGAGTGAAACACAACACCAAAAACCCCTCCGCTGCCATAACATAACCTGCAGAAAACTGCAGAAAAATACACAGAGATGTTGTCTCCGTTGCAACAGCAGCGCTAGAAAACACAGCCACACCACCGTACAGAAAACCAACACAGCCACTGCACAAACTAGTCTAACAAATTTTAAAAATTCATAAAGGACTTTGGATACGTGTAATTTCATTTTTTTTAGTAAATAAAATAAGGTAAGCATCTTAGCAATGTTCAAAATAGGAAATCTCCACCAAGTAAAGACTTAGGAGCTTAAGAAACTAGAGGTTAGGCTTTGCATTAACACTGCGCATGCAAAGTTTTTGAATTTAAATCTCATTCCGTCAGGTTTAGGTAAGAATTCATTGGTTCTAAGCAATAGTATATGAACTTTTGGTCTCTATATGATTCTTTGATATCCCTGTTGGCAATTTATTATAATAATAGTTGTTCACTATATGATTCTTTGATATCCCTCTTGGCAATTTAAAATAGAAAAATCAACAAAAGGCATTATTATAATAATATTTAATGCTTTATTTTTCCATCTTGTTATTAAAATTGCCTATGCCTTCTGCTTATTAATTTGTGTTTTTGAACAGACTGTTGAGAAGGCTATGACACCTATTGAATCAACATTTTCATTAGATGTAAATTCAAAATTGGACTGGTAATGTTTCTTAGTATCTTTGTCATTATTTCCAGTAGATTAGGTTTGCAAGGCTGATTTAGTTTTGGAAATTAATTTTCTGTTCGACAAAGATTTCATCTCTTTCCTCTTTATTACTTATTATCTGAATAAATCTATTCTCTTGTTGCGGTCTTTCGAACAAACTGAGATATGGCCCTAATTTTTGTAATGGTATATATTTACAGGGTTCCATCCGATATGCCTCTGTACGATATACTAAATCAGTTTCAAAAGGGTAGTCATATGGCTGCTGTTATCAAGACTAAAGGAAAAGGCAAAGAAACTCCATAAATAATTGATGAAGAGAAATTTGATGCAAAGAGAAGTGTTGCTGGAGATTCACATTTAACTACTCCATTGCTGGAGATTCATAAGAGGTAATGGAGAATATCAGAGTACAAAATTTCAAAAATTAAGGTTCTGATATGGACGAAACTTCTGCAAATCTGAATTTTGATGTTATATAAATTTTATTATGCAGCATATGTGTCGCAGCTACTTCCCCAATGGCACGAGCTCCATCAATCCGAAGGTTGAATGGCCAAAAGAGAGCAGTAAGTGATTTATCGTTGCACGTCTTTTATGATTTAATATTTGTTTCTTTGCTATAGTTTCTAACTGAAATCAATCTTTTTTTTCCTTTTGAACTGAGAAAATGGTTCCTATTAGGGGTTTGGTTTTCATGTTTCTCTGTTGTATGAAGGACATGAATTGATAGAATAAGCAGTGCCTTGAATTCTGAACTGAATTTGTTTTGTATTTCTTATTGTGTTTGAAGTTTTGTTTTTACTTTCAATTTAACAATCATCATCTTGTATTCATTGTAACTCCTAGTATTGGTTCTTTCTTCTTCCTTAAGTTATCTGGCCAACAAAATCAAACAATCATTTCATTATTTCTATATATTATTGAAAATTGAAAAAATAAAACATTATGGAAGTTAAAATTTGTATAGCAATTTTCATGAACAATTCTGTAACAAGTCATTGAATATATTTTCTTTTCTAATAGCAGGAAAGAGTATTCCGACACAAACTGAACTAATGTTTAGACAAATTTGATTCCTCTAAAGTGAGTGAAGTGTAAAGCAAAGAATCTAAGAGTGTTAATATTTCAATAATGATATGTTGTACATGTACATATACAATCTACCATTAGTTTCTCTATTAATATTACTCACTTTACACTCTAATCAATTTCACAGTTCATATATCTAATGGCTCCTCTAAAAAAAGGGCATGTGTATTCCATTTTGTATCACTTGTGACAATGATTAGCATTTAGTTGCAGATTCCACCTCCCAAACCCTTTGTAATAATTTAGTAATTTAAATTTAGTTTAACTATATCTCAACTAAAGATTCCACCTCCCAAACCCTTTTTATTGTATGTGTCTCATTTGTCTGGTTAATAGAAAGGACTTTTTTTTATTTGCAGATTTCTGGTTCAGTTTTGTAGAACATGGTATAAAGTAAAAATTAGCAAAAAAAACAAAAATTCTAGCGTCGGCCAAACCGACTCTAATATTTAGTTGACTTGTTTGACTGTAGAGTGGGTTGGCCGACTCTAAAAGATTTAGTTGACTGGTTTGAAGTTGACTTTAGCGATAGTTCAGCCGACTCTAAATTTTATAGTTAGCGTCGGTCTGGCAAACTCCAAATTATTTGTTGACTTTTTTGATTTTGAATTTAATAGCGTCGGCTGCGCGAAGAGTCGGTTTTAGAGTCGGCTTAACCGACGCTATGTTAGCCTTGGAGGACAGATAGCCGACTCTACCCAGTAGCTTCAAATTTTTTAGCCTGCCCCCGACCCGGACGCTAAATCTGTGTTAGCGTCGGTTTTAGCCCTGTTAGAGTGGGTTTTTGGCCGACGCTAAATCGCAGTTTTCTTGTAGTGATTCTCGAGTTAAACGATGACAATTATAAGATTTGGAAGGAGAGAGTTCTCGTTCATTTGGGCTGGATGGATATTGACTATGCCATTAGGAAGGATGAACCAGCTGGTATTACTGAAACCAGCGAGCCAGATGCAGTGAATCTTTATGAAAAGTGGGAGAGATCTAACCGTCTCTCCGTTATGTTCATAAAGACCAAGATATCTGCTGGTATCCGTGGTTCAATCGAGCATCATGAGAAAGTCAATGATCTTATTAAGGCCATTGATGAGCAGTTTGCCACATCTAATAAGGCCCTTGCCAGCACTCTGATCATAAAGTTCTCAACCATGAAGCTCACTGGGGTGAGAGGAGTGCGTGATCACATCATGCGTATGAGGGATATAGCGGCTTAGCTTAAGGATTTGGAGGTAACAATGTCTGATTCTTTCCTTGTTCACTACATTTTATGTACTCTTCCTCATCAATATGGCCCTTTCAAGATATCCTATAACACACATAAGGATAAGTGGTCAATCAATGAATTATTGACCATGTGTGTGTAGGAAGAGGAAATGTTGATGATGGAGGAATGTGAGAAAGTTAATTTAACTGTTCAAGGAAAGAAAAATAAGGAATCTTCTAAGAATAAAGGCAACATTCCTCCTCCACCAATCATAAAGAAAGAGTCTAAGTGTTTCTTTTGCAAAAAGAAAGGGCACATGAAGAAAGACTGCCTAAAGTTTAAGAGTTGGCTGGACAAGAAAGGTACTTCATTTACATTTGTTTGTTATGAATCTAATATGGTTAATATAAATCATAACACATGGTGGATTGACTCTGGTTCTACAATCCATGTTTCGAATACTTGCAGGGTATGCAAAACCTAAGGAAGCCAGTGGGAAGTGAACAATACATCTATTCAGGAGGGCAGATGCGTTCACATGTGGAGGCCATTGGAACGTGCAAGTTGATTTTAAGCAGCAGTTTTATTTTAGTTTTAGAAAAAACTTTTTATGTTCCTTGTTTTTCGAAGAATTTAATTTCTGTTTCTAAACTAGCGCCTTTGGGTTTATCATTTAATTTCAAGGATTCTGGTTTTACTTTATGTAATAAATCTGGAATTGTTGGTTATGGTGAATTTCGCGTTGGTCTTTATTCTATTAATTTACAAAATAACGTTGCTTACAATTCATTGCATGTTAGTGCTGGTTTGAAACGATGTGTTATGAATGAAAAATCCTCAATGTTATGGTACCGAAGATTGGGACACATCTCAATCGATAGAATTAAAAGATTAGTAAATGAAGGGGTACTTAGTGATGACACCTTGTCATTACGTAATTTGCTAACAGTTTTTGTTAGTTTATCTACTTTCGTTAGCATTTTGAGACAGTTTGAGGTGCAAAAGAGCAAGAAATCATCAGAGCCTGAAGAGACTACATCGTGACACGATTTGGGAATCGTGTCACGATTTCCTAACCAGAGAAGAGATGAAATTCTGCCTATAAAATTGTGTCACGATTGCATAATCGTGTCACGATTGGGAGACCAGTTTGCGCAATCCTTGGGAGCTTTAATGAAGGATCGTATCACGATTGCTTGCATCGTGTCACGATTTTGTGATCAGGTTGCCTATTTTAGCTGATTCGTTTTCAGAAACAAGGGTTCGGAAATTGGAAGAATAGAAGCACGATTTTGGGAGCAAGGAACTGAAGCGGTGGCCACTCCATCCAACTCACAGCCAATTTACGTATGTTCTTATGTTCTTATTGATTAAGCTATTTTGTAATCCAATTATGAGTAGCTAAATTCTCCATTGTTAGGGATGAGATTAGCTAGATGATGACTCTTGTTTTGTAACCTTAATCTGATCATTGAATGAATTTGTTGAATCATGTTTTCTTATCTTTGTGCTTAATGCTTTTATTGATTGATCATCTTTGAATTGTTGTATGATTCATATTGTGAAACGGAAGTGGAATGTATGAATGCTTTAAGATAAGAAATTCTCGCCTTTGTAATCTAGGAATAGATGCAAACCCTTGAAACCATTCAATAATTCGAGTCCGTTCATGCTTAATTCTGAATTGTAAAACTTGCTAAGGAATTAGGGTTTACTTTAGAATTAAAGATTCTGTCGCTAAGGAATTAGGGCAAGAGTATTTAAGAGAATTAGGTCGTGATTCATTAAACAAGTTCAGTGATCATTGTTAAGTGATTAACTCGAGTTCGGAGTCTAGTGAAGCTCATCCTTGACAAGCTTTTATCTTTGAATTTCAAACCTATTTTACTTTACGCATTTTTCTTTTATTAACAATCAAATAAACCTCGTACCCTTTTGTTCAATTGAGAATTCAAAATTACATTCGAATTGTTAACGCAGTCCTTGTGTTCGACACTCGGTTTACCGTTTTAACTTTACTACTTGAACGATTTCGTGCACTTGCGAAAATCGCCATCAAGTTTTTGGCGCCGTTGCCGGGGACTGCCAATTAACTGTTGAATTGTGATTTCTTTTACTCAATTGAAATTTTTTGCTCTGCAATAAAATTACTTTTGCTGTTACGAATTTTATTTTTACTTTTATTTTTTGTTCTCACTCTCAATAACTCACGTTTGCCTAATCTTGTATGCGAGGCCAGGCCTCAGCTGAACTTCTCTTTGACGCAGAAATTGAAAAGACTTGCCGTGCAAATCGCAAAGCAGCTCAATTAAGAAAGCAAAGAGAGAAGGAAGGGATGAGTGAAATTGAGATCAACACAGACGAACAGGTCACTAAGGAGATAGAAGTTGTTGAAAGGATGGCGGAATTAGACACACCTCCTCCTCCACCTGAAGAGAGACTCCTCGGAGACTATGGTGCCCGTGATCAAAACCGCAACAGGTTGACCATTGCTAACCAGCCTGTGACGGTTAACAAGTTTGAGATCAACCCAGGATTACTCCGTGAATTGAAAGAAAAACAGTTTGCTGGGAAGTACAATGAAGATGCCAACAAACATTTGAAGAATTTCTTTGTGATATGTGAGACAACAAAGGTGGATGGGAACTCGGAAGAAGCCAAACGGTTGCGGTTGTTTCCATTCTCCCTAACCGATGATGCTAAGGAGTGGTTTGATTCTCTACCAGCTGGAAGTATTACAACATGGAATGAGATGGAAGACAAGTTCTTGGAGCAGTTCTTTCCTACAACATTGTTTGTGCGCAGACGTCAAGACATTTCCAACTTCCAACAGAAGGATGGAGAATCACTCGGAGAATCTTCTAAGAGGTACAGGAAATTGTTGTGAGCCTGTCCAGACCACAATTATGACAGCACAGTGCAGATGCAGATTTTTTGTAACGGTCTACGCCTTTCTACTAGACAAGTCCTCGACACAGCTTCTGGTGGTTCCATCAATTTCAAAACTGCTTCTCAAATCATCAAAGTCATTGAAGAAGTAGCGCTGAATGAACAAATGGAAATGTATGACAGAACAGGTGGCACAAGAGGAGGACTCATAGACTTGAATCAACTTGAAGCTAAAAATGCTCAGAACATACTCACTAGCAAGCAGATTCAAGAAGCAGTGTCAGCTGAAGTAACAAAGAGATTGGCAGCTCTCAATATAGGCCAACCTATAATTGCTCCGGTTAATCAAATGAACACTGTGAAGTGTGATTGGTGTGCAGGTCCTCATTTTACCATGCATTGTGATGTACCCATGGATGCAGCTCAAGTAGAAGCGGTGAATTTCCTTAGTAACCAAGGGGGTCGTCAGCAGAACAACCCCTATTCCAACACTTTCAATCCAGGCTGGAGGAATCACCCAAACTTCTCGTGGAAAACTCCACAAAACAGCTTCCAGAATCCGCAACAAGGAATCCCATCAAATCCTACTCCCCCAAAGAAAGCTGATTGGGAATTGGCCATAGAAGCAATGGCATCAAGCGTGAACTCTCTCACTCAAGAAACCAGGGCCTCACAAAAGAACACCACAGCCTCAATCAAAAATCTTGAGATTCAAGTTGGTCAAATTGCCCAACAAATTTCACAAAGACCTCCTGGAAATCTGCCTAGCAACACAGTTGCCAATCCCAAAGGACACGAAAGTGTGAATGCAGTCATGGCCAGAAGCAGAAGGGTTGAAGATTCACAACAACCTAAAGATACACAAGGTGGGGGTGAGTCATCCGATGAGTTAGTTGAAGTGCAAGTTGAAGTCCGAGAGAATACACCACAAGAGGTGGCTGGAGAACCAGAAAATCCAAAGAAAAATGAGTTGCCAAAGCCACAGATTAAGCTACCATTCCCACAAAGGTTGAAAAAAAGAAAAAGACAAGATGAGTTTTGGTAAATTCCTCGAGATGTTCAAAAAGTTACAAATCAACATCCCTTTTGCCGAAGCTCTCGAACAAATGCCAACCTATGCAAAATTCATGAAGGACATCATTTCAAGGAAGATAAGCATTGGTGATGAGGATGTGATGCTCACTGAACAGTGTAGTGCGGTGTTACAAAGAAAAATTCCAAAGAAACTCAAAGATCCTGGAAGTGTCACTATTCCTTGTACCATTGGGGATAGAACTTTCAAGAAAGCACTGATCGACCTTGGAGCAAGTGTAAGTTTAATGCCTTTGTCTATTTACAAGAAGTTGGGGATTGGTACGGTGAGAGACACAAGAATGACCTTGCAGTTTGCGGATAAATCCTACAAATATCCCTATGGTATTGTGGAAGATGTGCTTGTAAAGGTTGACAAATTCATATTCCCAGTTGACTTTGTTGTTCTTGAGATGGAAGAAGATGAGGATATACCGCTGATTCTGGGGAGACCATTTCTACAAACTGGAAGGTGTATGATTGACTTAGAAGATGGTACGTTGACTCTAAAGGTTGACGATGAGGTTGTGAAGCTCAATGTTCTCCAAGCAATGAAGCATCCGAAAGAAAAGGAGGAATGCTACAGGGTTGACATACTTAGCTCAATCGTGAAAGACAAGTTTGAAGCTGAAATTCCAGCTTTACCACTTGAGAGAGTATTAAGCTCATCAGCAGAAGTTGTTGATGAAGGTGAAGATCCTAGAGAAGTTGATGTCCTAGCGATGTTAGAAGCCTTCCCGTCCTATCACCGACGCACACCGACTAAATGGGAGGAGTTACATCCGAATGAAGAAGCTGTTGAGAAAAAGTCAAAGAAAGTACCGGTAGTTGAGCTAAAACAACTGCCCCCTCATTTGAAATATGTGTTCCTGGGTGAGAAAGAAGAGTACCTAGCCATCATCAATGCAAGCCTGAATAAACTTGAAGAAGAAAAGCTCCTGAGAGTCCTGAGAATGCACAAGGGTGCCATAGGGTGGTCCATTGAAGACTTGAAGGGTATAAGTCCTACTCTGTGTATGCATAAGATCTTAATGGAAGAGAACTACAAACCGGTGGTCCAACCACAACGGAGGCTCAACCCTACCATGAAAGATGTGATTAGAAAGGAGGTGGTCAAGTTGCTTAAAGCTGGTCTCATCTATCCTATATCTGACAGTTCGTGGGTGAGTCCGGTCCAAGTTGTTCCAAAAAAGGGTGGTACTACAGTGGTGATGAATGAGAAGAATGAATTGATCCCGACCTGCACTGTCACTGGCTGGAGAGTTTGCATAGACTATAGACGGTTAAACACAGCTACTCTGAAGGATCATTTCCCATTACCGTTTATTGATCCAATGCTCGAAAGGCTGGCGGGTCATGAGTACTACTGCTTTTTGGATGGGTATTCTGGATATAACCAAATTGCGGTGGCACCTGAGGATCAAGAGAAAACAGCCTTCACATGTCCTTATGGGATATTTGCTTACAGGAGGATGCCATTCGGGTTGTGCAATGCCCCCGCCACTTTTCAAAGGTGTATGATGTCCATATTCTCCGATATGATTGAAAAACATATCGAAGTTTTTATGGACGACTTTTCTGTCTTTGGCTCTTCTTTTGATAATTGTTTGAATAATTTATCTCTTGTATTGGAAAGGTGTCAAAAATCTAATTTGGTCCTAAACTGGGAAAAATGTCATTTCATGGTGAGAGAAGGAATTGTCCTTGGTCACCGAATCTCTTACAAAGGGATAGAGGTGGACCAAGCAAAAATTGAAGTTATTGAAAAACTTCCTCCTCCCACCAATGAAAAAGGCATTAGGAGCTTTTTAGGACATGCAGGTTTTTATAGGAGGTTCATCAAAGATTTTTCAAAAATAGCAAAACCTCTTACTAACCTGCTAGTAAAAGACACACCTTTCCAATTCACTGATGAGTGTCTGAATGCTTTTAACACTCTTAAGCAAAAACTAATAACAGCCCCCATTGTCACTGCTCCCGATTGGTCACTACCTTTTGAAATAATGTGTGATGCCAGTGATACAGCTGTTGGGGCAGTTCTTGGGCAGAGGAAAGATAAGTTGTTGCATGTCATTTACTATGCTAGTCATGTTTTAAACCCAGCACAGCTTAACTATGCCACTACAGAAAAAGAACTCTTGGCTGTTGTCTATGCCTTTGATAAATTCCGATCATACTTGTTAGGGTCTAAAGTCATTGTTTACACTGACCATGCTGCTCTAAGGTATTTGTTTTCTAAGCAGGAATCAAAACCGATACTTCTTAGATGGATATTGCTGTTGCAGGAATTTGACCTGGAGATCCGAGATAAGAAGGGATCAGAGAATACTGTAGCTGACCATCTCTCCCGACTAGAGAAGATGGATGAAACTGATCAGCAGAGGCCTATCAAAGATCTCTTTGCATATGAGCACATTTTAGCCATAACAATGGTGCCGTGGTTTGCAGACTTTGCAAACTACATGGTAGGTAAGGTGATACCCGTTGATTTCAATTCCCAACAGCGCAAGAAATTCCTGCACGATTGTAAGTATTACGTGTGGGATGAGCCTTATCTGTACAAAAGGGGGGTTGACGGGCTGTTACGAAGATGTGTCCCTGAGGAAGAGCAAGAAAAAGTGTTGTGGCATTGTCATGACTCCAATTACGGTGGTCACTTTAGTGGAGATAGGACAGCTGCCAAGGTGCTCCAATCTGGTCTGTTTTGGCCAACCTTGTTTAAGGATGCTTTTGCCTATGTTAAGAGATGTGACCGCTGCCAACGCACAGGAAATATTTCCAAAAGAAACGAGATGCCTCAAAACCCTGTGCTGGAAGTGGAAATCTTTGATGTATGGGGTATTGATTTTATGGGACCATTCCCATCCTCATATTCAAAGATTTACATTCTGTTGGCAGTGGATTATGTCTCTAAGTGGGTGGAAGCTATCACCACGCCGACCAATGATGCTCAGGTAGTAATTTCTTTCCTTCAGAAAAATATCTTTTCACGCTTTGGGGTCCCTAGAGCGTTAATCAGTGATGAAGGAACCCACTTCCTCAACCGGAAGATGGAGACTTTGCTGAAAAAGTACAATGTGCATCACCGGATCGCCACACCATACCATTCTCAGACGAGTGGACAAGTGGAGGTTTCAAATAGACAGATAAAGCAAATCTTAGAGAAGACTGTGAATTCCTCACGGAAGGATTGGTCCGTCAAGCTGGATGATGCACTGTGGGCATACAGAACTGCTTTCAAAACTCCCATAGGTATGTCTCCTTTTCAAATTGTTTATGGAAAATCTCGTCACTTACCATTGGAATTAGAGCACAAAGCTTTGTGGGCCACTAAATTCCTGAATTTTGATCTCTCAAAAGCAGGCGAATCCCGGATTCTTCAACTCCATGAGTTAGATGAATTCCGGAATTCAGCCTACGAAAATGCCAAGATTTTTAAAGAAAAAACAAAGAAATGGCATGACAAAAAGATTCAAAATCGGGAATTTAGGGAATGGCAGCTCGTTCTTCTGTTTAATTCCAGGTTAAAGCTGTTTCCTGGCAAGTTGAGGTCCAGATGGTCAGGACCATTTAAAGTGGTGAAAGTGTTTCCTTATGGAACTGTGGAGGTGAAGGACCCAGACTCGGATAGAACCTTCAAGGTCAACGGACAAAGGCTCAAACCATACTTTGGAATCAAATTTGAGCGTCCGGCCGAGTCGATTAAACTGAAATCCACGTGATCCAGTGGTACGTCAAGCTCGGGATGTTAAACACGCGCTAGGTGGGAGGCAACCCACTCAGTATCCTTTGTTTTGTTATTTTTAATTTTAGTTTCTAAAGAAAAAAAAAAAGGAAGAGATGAGAGGCAGAAATTTTTCTAAGTTTTTCCAAGTGTGGTCTCTGCCTGCAAAATCGTGACACGATACTGAAATCGTGACACGATTTTGCCCCTCAAATTTACTCACTCTCTGCCTGCAAAATCGTGACACGATACTGAAATCGTGACACGATTTTGCCCCTCAAATTTACTCACTTTCTGCCTGCAAAATCGTGACACGATGACAAAATCGTGACACGATTTTGCTACTTCAAATTTCATTAAATTGGCAGTTGAGAGAAAATCGTGACACGATTCCTCCTAATCGTGACACGATTTTCTGTCCAGTTTGAAAAAGTAACCGTTACAAACTACAATCGTGACACGATTACTTCACATCGTGACACGATTGCTGAGCATTTTTGAATTTTTTGACCGTTACACTCCCAATCGTGTCACGACCCGACCCAATCGTGACACGATTTCCTCAGCCTATAAATATAACTTTCAGAAAATTCAGTCTCACCAATTGCAAACTTGCCGTTACTCTGCCCAAATTTCCTCAGACTCCAAGACTCACGAAAATCCATCCTCTTCTTCACCATCAACATCATCCCTACCATCTTTCCCCCCACAAACTCATCACATTTCATCCCTCCAAATCAACTTTTAACCATGCCTCCCGTCTTACGAACCAAACACACTGCAAAAAGGCCAAAAACCACACGAACTACAGCCATCTGCAAACCAACTAAACCCCGCACAGTGGCAGGACCACCACCACAACATTCTGGCCGTTTCATTAGTGACGAGGCAAGGCAGAGATTCAGTGAGATTAAACTCTACAAGGTGGTGATCGAAAGACGGTTTGATCTGGCCAACCTTGTGAGGAACCCGGAATTTGACAACATGCTAAGGGCACGGGGTTGGGAGTTGCTAAATTCGATGGTGCATGAGAGGACCAACAAAACCTTAACCTTGGAGTTCTACGCCAACGCCAGGTTCTCATCCGTGAAATACCAAGCACAGGTGCGCGGGAAAATCATCGATTACAGCCCAGACGCTATTAATCGATTGCTGGATTTGACTGCACCAGAAGAGTGTGATGTGAAGAGAAGACGGGCGGAAGTGAAAGACATGGAGGAGGAGGACTGGGAAGAGTTGCTGAACACTTTGTGTCGAGAGGGGACTAAATAGAGGAAGGCCAGGATGCTTGCAAAAGCTGATTTCAAACCAGTGCCGAAAGTTTGGGCATCGTTCGTGGTACAAACCTTGGAGGGCACGTCATGCACATCCGAAATACCTTTGAAGCGTGCCTTGACCATTGCCGCCATTCTATCAGGTAACCCCATCAATGTTGGTGAGTTGATTGCCAATAACATTTACGAAATAGCAACTACCAAATTGAAGTCTGTTGGGCATAGTAGCATAATTTGTTGGTTGTGTGAGGAGGCGGAGGTTGAGGAGTATTTGAACGATTTGGATACCCCTACCATGAAACCAATTACTGATAAGACAATGGACGCATTTGTGAGTGACTATGAAGAATTTATGAGGGGTAAGATTCAGAGGGAGGAGCAGGACCAGCAGGGACCAGAGCAGCCTCAGCCGCATCCATAGACTTTTCCGGGAGCAGGCAGCAGTCAGCAGAGCACATATCTGCCCCTTCATCCGATGCTGTTGGAGTACATGTTCACTTCTGCTAATTGGATGAATGAGACCTCCGATCAGCTGTATGTGAACCGTCCACGGTTCTCCTAGGAGTTTGCTGCAGAGGCTCAAGTCCATCGGAGGCCACCAACAGGGTCGTATGATCGCTTTGGTGGGAACCGTGACATCATGGTTCAGTATTTTGAGCAGCAGAGAGGGTGGGCTGCGAGCAGAGAGCAGGAGATCGCGGCTGACTTTGATGAGACAGACAGGAGGAATGCGGCGCATTTTATGGAGGAGATGAATGCGAGTGATCCTCCGCACACTTGGTTCTCGGAGCAGGAGCTGCAGGAGATGGGCAGAGACTTGCCCTGATTTATGTTTTGTTGCACTTGTATTTTGTTGCCATTTGCTTTTGTACTGTTTAATCCGGACAATTTTTACATTTCTGTTTTAACTCTTTTATCCCTGTTTGTAATAAACCTGCACTTGTTTTTTATCGATGATTTTATTTGTGATGTTGATTCTCTTCAGTTTAGTAACAATTTTTGATTGAGTGGTATGCCAAAAGTTCAAAGGAGGTAGAGGCCCAACATATCAGTTGAAGTGTTCAGCAATTTGAGCATAAGTGGTCACAACTCCCAGAGATCATAACATGTAAGGTTCCATTGCCAAATTTTATTTTGTCAATTTACTTTAAAGAGTGTTCCATGCATCTATGATTCTAGAACTTGCAATTTTTCTCTGTTATTAATTGGTTATATTGTGTACACAGTAAGGCAAATTGCTTGTCCCTTGAGCCTTTGTAGCCAACCTGAGTTTATATTGAATTATCCATTGTTTAAGCCCAGTTGAGCCCTTAAGACAGATCCCATTGTTTCGGTGACATACCACATTACAAGCCTAGAGACCATAGGATGATTCACCCAATGTATATTGGCGTTAGGCATTGTTTGGGTATTTGATCATGAAATTGTTCAAGTTTGGGGTTGCTCATGGTACTAGCAACATTTTAAGTTTGGGGTAGGGGTGCTAGAGAAAAGAAAAAATGTTAAGAAGATCACTTTGTGTCAAAAACAAAAATGTGTGAAAAAGAGAAGCATGTAAATTAAGCTGATTCTGCAGCTCGAAAAAAAAAGAGAAGAAAAGTGCTTCAAGACATAAGTCGTGATCGGTATTTCTCTTGTATGATGCAATTCTCTAGCCCCTTAAGGTTATTTTGTGTGTATTGTTGGGTAGACCAGTAGGAAGATGCTTAACTCCAATTTTTTGTTGAAAACCTACTTTCCAAATGATCCCACCTGTAACCTAAGCCCCGTTATAACCCTAAGAAGTCCTTAAAAGTGTGTACATAATATTGACTTTGATTGATGCTTAGAAACTTTTCAAGCTTATGGTAATTCATAGTTTTGCATGTGATTGAGTGGAAACCCTTATCAAACCTTTGCGTGGAGTTGTGAATTGAAGGAGAAAACTGGCCGGCTAGCCCATTACATGACTGGTAAGGTGTTGAACTTTTGGTACTGCTGCTTGGTTATGTGATTGTTAATTTACTGTTGTCGTCAATGTTGCAAGTAAATTCCTTGAGGACAAGGAATGGTTTAAGTTTGGGGTTGTGATGACACCTTGTCATTACTGTCGTACCTCAATTTTTGACCCAATTTTACTCATTTAAATCATCTTTTTAAAGCCGAGAACTTTCGTCGTTTTAGACGAAATTTCGGCAGGAAGGTATTTTAAAATACCTCATTTAGAGTTTCAAAAGCGATAGTTTTAATTTTATGGTTATTTTATTTTTACTTTAGTTTTTTATTATTATTTTATTAATTTCGTTTTTTTTTATTGTTGCTATTAATTATATTCTGTTTTATTTTATTTTGTATTTTTATGCTTTTGTTTTTATCATTTTATTTATTTAATTAATTAATAAACAGCTTGCACATCACTTTCTCCATCAGAATTTCATCAGATCCATCATTTTCTCATCAGTTTTTTTGTCCCTTTTTGCTTGGTTTCTTGCCATTTTTCTGATTAAGCCACAGATCCCATCTCAACAACTCTGGTCACATCCTCTTTTGTGCATCCAGTTTCAATAAAAACAGTGAAAAAGGAGGATTTACAGAACACAAAAAAAACACAATACAGAACAAAAGCAAAACACAAAAAAAACACACTCCTCCCCCACCACCAAACCCACACGTGAACCCAGCAAAACATCAAACCACCACAACAAAAACCACATCCTCCCCTCCCCCACACATCCCACAACCGCGGCCTACCCACAACCCCCACACCCCACACACACGAACAACAACATACACGCACTTCCAGCAGCACTACACGACCCAAACCACACACAACACAACACCCATACACGCACAAACACAACACATACGGCCATACCACCCACGCCCAGCAAAACACATAACACGCAACACACCAAGCACACACACACGGCCAAAGCACGACACACACCCCCATCTCACCACAACACAAACACGAGTAACTCCTCCTTACCCAACAACACAAACAGCCGCGCCTCAACACCCAAAAACAGCAAAAAACCGAATCAAAAGCCAAAAAAGAGGTAGTTTTCAAAAATTTTTAAAAACTTTAAGTTTAGATCTATGATTTTTGAAAAGGATTTTGAAAAATCTAAGTTTAGATTTGAGAAGAGGGTGAGGAGAGGGTTTAGAAAAACTAATTTTTTTTAAAAAAAACGGAGTTTTGAAATTCCGGCGCGGTGGCGCCGCCGGACGGCCACCGCGCCGGAAAATTTTTCCGGTCACCGGAGAGAGGGGGAGGGCGGTGCTGTTTTGTAGAGAGAAGGGGGAGAAGTGAGAAGAGAGAAGGGTTAGAGAGAGAAAGGAGAATGAGAAATGAGAAAAAACTAGTAATGAGGGGTATTTATACCCCCTCTCTAATCCTATGCGCGTGGGTGTATGCGTTAGCATGCACCCTCGCCCCTCAGGCTCTCTGATTTAAATCAGATTGCTGTGATTATCTCCCCTTGTGATCAGATCAGGGCCCTCTGATTAATCAGACGGCCCAGATTAAATCACGCTGGCCCAATGCATTTTGGGCCTATTTGTTTTAAATCTGATTATTTTCTCACTTCCTGCACCTCCCATTTTATTTTTTACACCTCCCTGTTTATTTCTTTTATTTTTTCTTTGCAATTTTATTTCCTATTATTATTATTTCCTTTTTATTGTTTCTTTTATTTTTCACATCTTATTTATTTACTTATCACATCATATCATGCATTTTATTTTATTTGTCATTTCACTTTGCATTTATCATTTTATTTATTTATATATGTCATTAGAATGCATTTAGGGTTTCACTTTGCATTTCACTTTGAGCCAACACCGTAATCTAATCCCTCGTGTTTAGTTTATCGCACTTAATTTCATTTTTTGAGTATTAATGCTCTAAATCTTTTCACCTTTTTTTTTATTTTATTTTTATTCGATTATTATTCTATTTTCAATATACCAAAACATAAAAAAAAACAATTTTCTTTTTGTGAATGAAAAAGGAAAACTTGGGTAGACACCCGACGCTTCCCCGAATGCGGAACGCGAGATCCCTGTCTCGGTCACGTTCAAAGTATTCGTCATTCGACTAAACTTTTAATAAAACAAAAATTATAAAAACATTTTTCTTTTGTGAGCGAAAAAGGAAAACTTGGGTAGACACCCGACGCTTCCCCGAATATTCGGAAAAGAGGTAGACACTTCACTTTTCGGATATTCGTCCTCCGCTTAAAATCAATCTCAACCCACTTAACTTTACTTTTTTTCACGCCCATGCGCGTTTTCAAATGGATATCATCGCCCAAGCGCGAATCCGTCCTTTTTTTTAAGCAAACTTTTTCGCCCAAGTACGACTAAACCATTTTCATAAATAAAATCAATCAACCCACAAACATTTTCTACAAAGAACTACGTAGCTTTGAATTCTCCATCGCACCGGGAGATACGTAGGAGCAAGATCAAACTCTTGTCAAGCACCCTAATAAAAAACTCATTTTTAGTCTTTAAATCATTTTTTCTTCCTCTTCCATTCTTTGCAAACATTTTTTTATGAAACTAACACATTTTGAAAGCTAATTAATTAATGGTTCCCGTTGAGTACAACGGATGTGAGGGGTGCTAATACCTTCCCCTCGCATAACCGATTCCCGAACCCGAATTTGGTTGCGATGACCTTGTTCTCGTTCTCAAAGGGGTTTATCGACGTTCCCCTTTTCAAAAATAAAACTTCGGTGGCGACTTTACTGTCTAGCGAGCGTTTTCCGCCCGCGCATTTTCCCCGCCGCTTCAGCTGGCGACTTCACTGGGGACGCTTAGAGAATCAAACCTACTTAGTTAGTTAGTTTTAGTGTTAGTTTCTTTCCTTCATGTTTGTTTATCTTTGGTCTATTTGCTTTATTTTATTTCCGCTATGTTTATTTTTCACCTTTTATGTTATTGTGCTATCATATCGGGGTTATTCAAAACACTTTTTGAGTGGAGCTCTGTACCCGAGCTTGAAAAACCTAGGTTTAGGATGGTGGTTGCGTAGTATTGGCTTTCGAGGTAGACATCTCGTTTAGTCAATATGAAGACCCCACTTAGAGATGGTCCTCTTCGCCAAAGGTCGTCCGTATAATGGTTAACCCGTTATTATGGCGAAATTCCGAATTGGACCCCTAACTCTAAGGACCTTCTTCTTAGAACCTTTTCAAATTTTGGGTGTTTGTATTAGCTTTCGAGGTAGAAACCTCGTTTTGGTTAATGCAAACCCCACCTAGAGGAGACGCATCCGCGAAAGGTTGTCATATAATGGTTGACCCGTTATAATGGCAAAATTCCGAGATGTTTCTATGACTCTAGGTACCCCTCAAAACAAAAACTTTAGAGCTACCCTCGGTGAGAACCTTGATATAGAAAGCACATAGAAGAATGGTGTGGCAGAAAGAAGAAACCGAACATTAATGGACATGGTAAGAAGTATGAGGAGTAATGTCAATCTTCCTCAATTTTTGTGGTCTGAAGCACTAAAGACGGCTGCGTATATAGTAAATCGAGTTCCAACTAAGGCTGTCTCAAAGACACCGTTTGAGTTATTCAAAGGTTGGAAACCAAGTTTGCAACATATACGCGTTTGGGGTTGCCCGTATCAAGTGAGAATTTATAACCCATAAGAAAAGAAACTAGACCCAAGGACTATTAGAGGGCATTTCATTGGATATGCTGAAAAGTCTAAAGGTTATAGATTTTATTGTCCATCACTTAAAACTAGTGTGCGCACCTCGTTTTAAAAAACGCGCAAATCCTCCGAGGACGTCCTCGAACGCTCGGAGGGCCTTTGTGAAGTCGCCACCAAAGTTTTTGTGTAAAGGGAACGTTGATAAACCCTTAAGTTTTTTTTGGTTTAAAGGGAAACGATAATAAAACCCTTGACGATGAGGAAAGGATGGTCATCGCAACCATTGTCGGGTTCGGAAGTCGATTACGCAAGGGGAAGGTATTAGCACCCCTCACGTCCGTTGTACTCAACGGGAACCTTCTATTTGGCTAAAGCTTAAATTATTTTTAAATGTTTTGCGCGCATGCTTATCTATGTCAAAAGAAAATATACTAAAAGGGGGGAAAAGAGATAAAAACAAACGAAAGGGAAAAAGAAAGTTTTTATTATTGCGCTTGACAAGATGTCGATCTTGCTCCTACGTATCTCCCGGTAGTCGGAGAATTCAAAGCGTACGTAGTTCTTTGGTAGAAAAACGTATATATGTTGGTTAATTTTAAATGGACGATGTTTTAACCGAATTCTGGCGATTCAACGTAGCTTGTATGCTCGCGCTCGGGAGACTTATTAAGCGTATAGCTTGTATGCTCGCGCTTGGGAGACTTATTAAGCGTTTGTTTACGAATCGCGCTAGAATGTTAAAAGGTACGTCCGTTGAGGTAAAAGGGTCGAGTTGGTCGCTATGGGACCAAAAGAGGTGCAATGGACTCAAACGAGTCAATCATTGACCGAGGGGACTCCAACGAGTCGGGGGATTGTTCGATTGATCCATTGGGATCAAGAACGGGTACAATGGACTCGGGCGAGTCGAACATTGACCGAGTGACTTAAACAAGTCGAGGGATCGAACCTAGTGGCCACGGGGGACCAAAAGGTTTGGATTGACCACAAGGGGCCAAGATTTGGTTTGGTTATGGTTGGATACGTTGAAAAAAAATGGGAATGACGATTGTCCGAACGACGAGACATACGTCACGCATTCGTACAATCGGGGCAATGGAGAGACATACGTCACACCATCCCTTTTTTCATTCAAGTTTTTGGGGAGAATTCTTTTAGAAATCCCAAAGTATATCAAAACATTTGGTTTGAAAACCCAAAATGAAAATATTTTAGCAAATTGTTAGAAAACGCACAAGTTCGGCTCATTTTGCGAATTGTTTTGAAGAGCGAACAAATTCGACGTATGTTCACGCTTGAGTTTTGAAAATCATGAACAATATTTATTGCTCAAGTTTGGATTTGAAATGATGAACATAGCTGGTTTGTTCATGCTGTTTTGAAAGGTTGGGAACATAACTTGTTTTACAAGTTATCCACAAAATGTCGCCCGAACTTGCGAATTTTCCAATATTGTGCAAAATCCTTGAACTGGTTTGAAAAACATGAGTTTTAAAACTCCTAGGTTCTGAGCTCTTGGGCTAGAACCTCAAAAATTGGCCATTTGGGCACCTAAACTCAGATTCTGAGTTCTGTCATGGTCGCTCTGCGACCATGACTTCGCAATGCGAACAATGCGAAAAAATTGAGTTCAGAAGCTGTTTCTGAACTTTTGTTCAGAAACAACTTCTGAACACACTCAGGACCTTTTAGGAGGGTGAAAAACTTTGAGTTTTTGGGATGAAAAAGGCTGGACAAACCAGTTTTGATGTTTTGAAAACCTTGGGATTTCTTTGAAATTCAAAAGGGGTTTTTTAGAACTAAAGGGTTTTGAACCAAAATTGCTATGCAAGCACAATTGAAAATGCAAAACAAAAGCTTAGAAACTTACAGAGATCCTTAGCAAAGCTCCAGCTGCAGTGGATTTGAATTGGTTGAAGGTTCTCACAAAGGTTTTTGATGTTAGTAATGAACTTTGAACTTGGTAAAGCTTTGTGTTTGATTGGTTTTCTCTGGTTGTTTGGCTGGAATGAGTAGTGTTTCTTTTGCTCTTTGAATGCTGTATTAACTGCTCTATCTTATGTTATGCAATGCTGCATTTCCTCTTGCCTTGCATCTCTATTTATAGGCCAAAATGCAATCTCTAGTAATGATGAAAAAATCCTAGAACCTAGCTGATTTGTGGGCTAAATTCAGGCTATTTGGCTTTGCATTTAATGCTAATGGATAGAGGCAACCCTGCCTTGTGCCAAGGGTTAAGTCTTTGACTGATTTCAGCCACAAATTCAAAGGTTTTAGGATAGAAATGATGAGAAACATGGCTGAATTGCAATTGGCCAAGCTTGGGGATCAATCCTTGCAATCTCAATGGTTGATCAATAAAAACGTGCACTGTGATGTGCAGAGATTGGGGGATGAAAAAGGCTACAATTGGCTGGTGTGAGAGGGTGAAAAGCTGTTGCAAAACAGGGTAGGCACTCATGGCATTTTCAAGTGAAAAATCCAGCTGGTTTGACTGGTTTTGGGGAAGCAAGCAGGAGGAAAGTCTTCAAGCAGGTGGCTGGCAACCTTGGGGTGGTTAACAGGTCACTTGGGGGGGACAAGAGCTGCCCAAGGGCAAGCCCACTTGCTTGTCACATGCTAGGTTGGAAGAAAAAGCTTCCAACCTTGGCATTAATGGCAAGTCTCTCATTTCTGGTTTTGCTTGGCCCAATTAGCCATGAATGCTGATTAAAATAAATATGCAAATGATGTGCAACAAAATCTGGAATTAAATCAAAAACACCAAAAATCTGCAGAAAAATCGCAGACTTCGCAGTGCGAAGTCCTCATTTTTGAAATGTTGACTTTTCTGTTGACTTTTGTTGACTTTGACTTTTTCTCCCTCTTTGATTTTTTTTGATTTTTTTGTTTTAAAAGGCTTAGGACAAAATTGGGGTACTACAGCTGCCCCTACTTAATTGTGTCTTTGCATGGAGTGTGTGAGTGCCAAGGGCATCTCACGAACTCTTTGCGAAGATCAATTAGGTAAAAGAAGGACCCGAATTTTGTCCTTCGCGGAATGGAAAAAAATTTGTAGTAAAAGTAAAATATGCAAATGCAATGATTTGAAAAGGTTGATCGTATCCGGCCGCTAACACTGGAGGTAGATCCACTGGGGATGAAGGTAATCGTATCCAGCCGCTTGCACTGGAGGTAGATTCCTAAAGGCAAAGGTGATCTTATCTAGCCGCTTACACTAGAGGTCGATACCTAAAGGGGAAGTGATCTTATTCAGCCGCTAACACTGAAGGTCGAACACTGAGGAAGGTGATCTTATCTAGCCGCTTACACTAGAGGTCGATACCTTAAGATAGGTAATCTTATTCAGCCGCTAACACTGAAGGTCGATTCCTAACGGGGAAGTGATCTTATTCAGCCGCTAACACTGAAGGTCGAACACTGAGGAAGGTGATCTTATCTAGCCGCTTACACTAGAGGTCGATACCTTAAGATAGGTAATCTTATTCAGCCGCTAACACTGAAGGTCGATTCCTAACGGGGAAGTGATCTTATTCAGCCGCTAACACTGAAGGTCGAACACTGAGGAAGGTGATCTTATCTAGCCGTTTACACTAGAGGTCGATACCTAAGATAGGTAATCTTATTCAGCCGCTAACACTGAAGGTCGATTCCTAACGGGGGAGTGATCTTATTCAGCCGCTAACACTGAAGGTCGAACACTGAGGAAGGTGATCTTATCTAGCCGCTTATACTAGAGGTCGATACCTAAACTGAAATGGTCTTACCCTGAATAGGTGCCCAGCTTTGAGCCGGAAAACATGATTGTATGATGCATGTTATGCTCCATGTTATGCAGTATGATATGCAATGCAATATGATATGAGATAGACTCAATCAAAGATTCCTGCTGGGGAATTGGGGATAGTTTGTGAAGGGGGTTCACTGGGGAACACTTGCTTAACTGTTGATGGATGCTGGTGAATATGTGATACTCATTGGAGAATCCTTGTTGAGGATGCCTGTTATGATTTATGAAATGCATGTGTATGAATGATTTGTATATGCATGCACGAATGATGATTGACATGATGCATGTATTATGTTATGCATGATATGTGGGATGCATGTTGAATGCTGGGAGTTAAGATTGGATGCCGAGCAAGGTCGGGCTTTTCCTGGAGATTTGTGTTGGTCTGCCAATGATGATTGGACTTTTGTTTTGGGTTGAGACTCCCTGGGGAATGTCAATAAGGTTTGGCTTCATGGGGATATAAGGATCATTTTGGGAGCATGATCGATATCCATCCTTGGTTGATGTTTGGATGTTTAGGGTGCTTACTGGGGAATTTTGTTCCTTTAACCCTTGGGGCTTTTGCGCTCCGCGTGCCGTGAGCTACGCACTTGCCTTTGCTGAAGAGCATAAGTCTTTTGGTGCAATATTTGGTGGGAATTACCGCAATCTTTCGAAATTTACACAAATTCAAATGAAACAACGCTTGTTTGTTTTTCTTTTTTTGGAAGAAATTTCTTTTGTTTATTTCCCATGTTTTAATGCATTTTTCATGAATAAAACAAAATTTTATGCGCTACTGAGAACACAAAATAACAAAAGGAAATTTATTCAATGCAGATTTGACTTCTTGAATGGGCAAAAATACATGAAGTGAGAAGTAATTACTTCTCTGAGGAGAAAGATAGAGAAAGACAAGAAAAAAGCAAAAAGAAATTTGTTGGTTTTGGCACAACACATGCTATTTCCTTATGACTTCGAGATTTTTGTTTTTGGAAGATGCTGACGAGACCGATTCTTCTCCTCTTGAATCTTGTCCGGAGCTTGGATGCTGCAGTCATTGCCTTTCTTCTTTTGTTAACCCCTAACTTTTGCCTGGACCGCTCTTTCGAGTTTTCAATCCACCGGGATGTATTTCCTTTTTTGATGTCCTTAATTTTTGCCTAGACCGCCTTTTCAGGTTTTCGATCTAGCAGGACGCTCTCTATTGCCTAAACTGCCCTTTCAGGTTTTCGATTTAGCGAGCTCTTCTCTTTTTTTTTTCCTTCTTAGGCATAATACATCTTGACTGCATCGGAGTTTATTGAGAGTGGGAACTCTTCTCCGTCCATAGTGGTGATGATCAGGGCTCCGCCTGAGAAGGCTTTCTTTACCACATACGGCCCATCATAGCTGGGAGTCCACTTCCCGCGGGGATCTTTGTGGATAGGTAATATCTTCTTGAGCACTAGGTCTCCTTCTTTGAATTCTCGAGGACGGACCTTCTTGTCGAATGCTCTCTTGAGTCTCCTTTGATAGAGTTGTCCGTGACATATTGCCGTCAGACGCTTTTCCTCTATGAGATTCAGTTGGTTGAACCTTGTTTGGACCCATTCAGCTTCCTTTAGCTTGGTTTACATCAAGACCCTTAACGAAGGAATTTCCACCTCTACGGGAAGCACAGCTTCCATACCGTATACTAAGGAGAAAGGGGTTGCCCCAGTTGAAGTGCGAATGGCTGTTCTGTAGCCATGTAGCGCAAAGGGAAGCATCTCGTGCCAATCCTTATATGTTGTTACCATCTTTTGGATGATCTTCTTTATGTTCTTATTGGCTGCTTCTACCGCACCGTTCATCTTTGGTCGGTAAGGGGAGGAATTATGGTGCTCAATCTTGAAATCTTTGCACAACTCCTTCATTGTCTTGTTGTTCAGGTTTGCCCCATTATCGGTGATGATTTTGTGGGGAGTGCCGTAACGGCAAATGATTTCCTTCTTGATGAATCGGGCTACCACTTGTTTGGTTACGTTTGCATACGAAGCTGCTTCTACCCATTTGGTGAAGTAGTCGATGGCAACGAGGATGAAGCGATGTCCATTTGACGCTTTGGGCTCGATCATTCCTATCATGTCTATGCCCCACATAGAGAATGGCCAAGGTGAAGTCATGACGTTCAGTGGAGTTGGTGGCACATGCACCTTGTCGGCGTAAATTTGGCATTTATGACAAGTCTTGGCATAGTGGAAACAGTCAGCTTCCATGGTTAGCCAATAATAGCCCGCCCTTAGGATTTTCTTTGCCATTGCATGCCCATTGGCATGGGTTCCAAATGATCCCTCGTGGATTTCTTTGATGAGCATATCCGCCTCATGTTTATCCACACATCTGAGCAAGACCATGTCGTAGTTTCTCTTGTAGAGGGTATTTCCACTGAGAAAGAACTGGGATGCCAATCTCCTGAGGGTTCTCTTGTCGGTGTGCGAGGCACTGTCTGGATACTCTTGCTCTTCAAGGTATCGCTTGATGTCGTAGTACCAAGGTTTGTTGTCAAGTCCTTCTTCGACTGCTGCACATACAACCGGTTTGTCTCTACGATCCATCTTTATGATTGGTGCTTCATTGTAGAAATTTACTTGGTACATTGATGATAATGTAGCCAAAGCATCCGCCACCTGGTTTTCTTCTCGAGGTACGTGATGGAAGTTGATTTCATCAAAGTGCTCAATCAACTCTACAACCCGGGCTCGATAGGGGATTAAATTGGGATGTTTTGTTTCCCATTCTCCTTTGACTTGATAGATGACTAAGGCTGAGTCACCGTATACTTCAAGGTTTTTGATCCTTAGATCAATTGCTGCTTCAAGGCCTAGGATACATGCTTCATATTCTGCCATGTTATTGGTGCAGTCAAAGCATAGCCTTGCTGTGAATGGTTGATATCCATTTCTTGGGGAGATTAAAACTGCTCCGATTCCGTGCCCCATGGCATTTGAGGCGCCGTCGAAAGCGAGCTTCCATCGTGCTTTCAGTTCTGGCCCTTCATCATCGCTTGTGACCTTTTCGTCATTCAAAGCTACGACATCTTCATCCGGGAAGTCGAATTGTATGGGCTGATAATCCTCCAATGGTTGGTGAGCAAGGTGCTCGGATAAAACACTCCCTTTGATGGCTTTTTGAGCAACGTATTGGATGTCGTACTCAGACAGCAACATTTCCCAACGGGCTATCTTTCCTGTGAGGGCAGGCTTTTCGAAGATGTACTAAATGGGATCCATCTTCGATATCAACCAAGTTGTATGGGTCAACATGTATTGCCTTAAGCGTCGAGCAGCCCATGCTAAAGCGCAGCAAGTCTTTTCAAGTGAAGTATACCTTGCTTCACAGTCGGTAAACTTCTTGCTTAGGTAGTAGATTGCGTGCTCTTTTCTTCCCGTTTCATCTTGTTGTCCTAACACACAACCCATTGATCCTTCAAGTACGGTTAGGTATAAGATGAGGGGTTTACCCGGAACCGGAGGTATCAAAATTGGTGGTTCTTGCAGGTATTGTTTGATCTTGTCAAACGCCTTGTTGAATATTTTGGTGTTGGCTGCATGTTTTGGCAAAACCAAGGTATTGAATAGAAGCATCTCCATGATTAGAACATTTCTTCAGTTGCAAGAAATTTCATTTGAAGCTGTTCAGAAGCTCAAAATGACTTCAGAAGCTGAATGCTTCATCAGAAGTACTGTAGCACTTCAGAAGCTGATTCAGGTTCTGATGGACGCGTTGACTTTTGTTGACTACATCAGAAGCTGATATTTTCAAGTTGTTTTTATGCGTATCTTGGTGAATATTGGCAAGGATTTGTTCCAGGATTATTGCTTCTAGAATGCTGATTTATTTGGAGAAGATTTAATGAAGATTTGGTATTAAATTATGAAGCTCGAATTATTTCTGCAGAATCTTTAAAAGATATATTCCTGGTTTATTTGTTTCCTTATTGGATCACTCATAAATTAGAAACAAATCAATTTTAGAAGATTGGCTACAAAATTAAGAAGAGTTACTGAAGGCTATATAAGGAGAAGGGCTGCTGCTATTCAACTTACGATTTTAGAGAGTTTCAATTCAGAAAAAGAGTCTGTGTTAGTTTTAAGTTTGTTAGCTTTGTTTTGTGCACCACTCATATGTTTTGAGTTGGTTTAGAATTTTATAGAGTTGTAATTCATTCTAAGCCTTTAGGTACGAATGAAGTCTTTGTGTTTTTGAAGTTTTCTGAAAAACAGAGTGTTTTTGTTTAAGGGTTTCAGTAACTGGGTTTAGTTACTTGAATAGGAAGATAGTGGTTTCTATTACTCAGAGTTGGGTAGAAGTCTTACTAGGTGGAGGTTAATTGCATGGGATAAGAACTGGGAGTCAGTGTCTGAGTCTTAAGGATTAAATCCAATAGTGGATTTCCTTCCTGGATTGGTATCCCCCAGAGTAGGAGGTGTTTACTCCGAACTGGGTTAACAAACCTCTGTGCCTTTTACTTTCCTGCACTTTATTTTGCTGCTCTTGTATTGTGTTTACTTGTGCTCTGTTTTGGGATCTATTGTGCCCTGCATATTGTTCAGAACCTGTCTGGTTCAGAATCTGGTATTCTCTTTGTTTTGCCTGGCCAGAATTTCAATTGGCATCAAAGCAGGCACCCTGCCTGTATTTTGGGTGAGATCCAGAGGGATTAATTTCTGGTAAGCATGGATAGAGAAGGAGGATATGTTAATAGACCAGCCCTACTAGATGGCACAAACTATGAGTATTGGAAGTCAAGGATGTGTGCCTTTCTAAAGTCTATTGACAGCAGGACTTGGAAAGCCGTGATAAAAGGCTGGGAACATCCTGAGGTTTTGGACAAAGATAGTAACAAAACTGGAGTTTTGAAGCCTGAAGAGGAATGGACCAAAGCTGAAGATGATCTGTCTCTGGGAAATTCAAAAGCTTTGAATGCAATCTTTAATGGTGTTGATCAGAATATGTTCAGACTCATCAAACAATGTACTGTGGCTAAGGATGCTTGGGAAATTCTGAAAACCACTCATGAAGGAACCTCTAAAGTCAAGATGTCCAGATTACAGCTGCTGACCACCAAATTTGAGAACCTGAAGATGAAGGAGGATGAGAATATCCAGGATTTCTATATGAATGTGCTTGATATGGCAAACTCTTTTGATTCTCTTGGGGAGAAGATGACAGATGAGAAGATAGTCATAAAAATCCTCAGATCACTTCCCAGAAGGTTTGACATGAAGGTTACAGCCATAGAAGAAGCTCATGACATCACCACCATGAAGGTTGAGGAGCTGATTGGGTCTTTGCTTAACTTTGAAACTGCATTCTGCAAACAGCCTGATAAGAAAGGAAAAGGTGTAGCTTTTAGTGTGAATTCTGAAGCTGATGATCAACAAGAGTCTGATGAGGATGATTTATCAGAAGCTCTTGTGTTCCTTGGAAAACAATTCAACAGAATTCTGAAGAAGGTTGACAGAAAATCCAAGACAAAAGGTCAGAATTTCAGATTCAAGAAGCAACAAACTGATGAGAAAAAGACCAAGCCTGAAGAGAAAAGTAACCAAGCCAAAGGTGTGCAGTGCTTTGAATGTGAAGGTTATGGTCACATCAAATCTGAATGTCCTACTTTTCTTAAGAAGTAGAAGAAAAGCCTAGCTGTGTCCTGGTCTGATGAAGATTCAGAAGAAGATTTTGAGAATGAATCTGCTAAGGGTGACACAAGTCTGATGGTTAAGCTACAGTCTCAGAAATCAGAAGTTCTTACAAAGTCTCAAGAGTACTTAGAGACTGAAACCTTGTCTGTGTCTGACTCTGATTCTGAAGGTTCACTAGTGTCTGAAACCAGAGCTGAAAAACTCTCTTATGATGAACTGGCTGACACTTACAGAAAGTTGTACATTAGAAGTGCAGATGTGTGCAAGGAAGTTCTGGATCAGAAGGAAACTATTTTTCAACTGGAGGCTGAAAAAGGAAGACTTCTTGTGCAGAATTCTGAATTAAAAGAAGAAGTGAACCAGCTAAATTCCCAACTTGAGCATATGAAAAAGCAGGTTAGAATGATGAATACTGCTACTGATGTGTTGGAGGAAATTTTAGAAAGTCAGAAACAAGGAAAAACTGGTTTAGGATTTGTTGATGAGAGTCTGAATCTCAAGCAGAAAAATCCAGTTAAACAGTTTGTTCCTGCTACTCAGACACATGATTCTATAATTGGAACATCTCAGATGAAACCTCAGAAGGTAGCCCAGTTGCAAGGTCAAAAGCATACTCAGATGAGACCTCAGAAGCTTACTCAGATGCAACCTCAGAAAAATGTTCAGATGCAACCCCAGAAGTACAACAGAAGAAGGAGGAATCATACTTGGACCTGTCATTATTGTGGTAAGAAGGGACATATCAAACCTTTTTGCTTTAAACTGTATGGATATCCTGAACACTTTCAATATAGAAGAGTGCAACCAACTGCAACCAGACACAGTGTTCAGAAGGTGTGGAAACCTAAGGTTCAGAATGTAGGCCTGATTGCTCATACTTCATTGAGAGCCACCTCTAAAGAAGACTGGTATTTTGATAGTGGGTGTTCAAGGCACATGACTGGTGTAAAGAAGCTACTTAGCAATATCAGACAATATTCCAGAAGCTATGTGACATTTGGAGATGGAGCAAAAGGAGAGATCCTGGGTATTGGTGATTTAAACTGTGAAGGCGTACCTAGACTGAATGATGTGCTATTAGTGAAGGGTTTAACCTCTAATCTGATCAGCATTAGCCAACTTTGTGATCAAGACTTAAAAGTTAATTTCAACAAGCAAGAGTGCATTGTTACTGATCAGAAAGATAAGATTCAGATGAGGGGCTGCAGATCCAAGGATAACTGCTATTTGTGGGTTTCTGAAGAAGAAAGAAGTCTGACTTCTTGTCTTATGAGCTCAGAAGAGGAAGTCAAACTCTGGTACCAGAAGTTGGGACATCTGCATCTAAAAGGCATGAAAAAAATCCTAAGTACTGAAGCTATCAGAGGTGTACCTAATCTGAAGATCAATGAGGACAGTGTTTGTGGTGATTGTCAGATTGGTAAACAAACAAGAAAGTCTCATCCCAGATTAATTCACCAGGTAACTACCAAAGTACTAGAACTTGTTCATATGGATTTAATGGGGCCTATGCAAGTAGAAAGTATTGGAGGAAAAAGATATGCTTTTGTAATGGTAGATGACTACTCTAGATATACATGGGTCAGCTTTGTTAGAGAAAAGTCTGACACTTTTGAAGTTTTCAAAGAGATGTGCATTCAACTACAAAGAGAGAAGGACAGTGGGATTATCAGAATCAGAAGTGATCATGGCAAAGAATTTGAAAACAAGAGTTTTTCAGAATTCTGTGCTTCTGAAGGTATAAAGCATGAGTTTTCTGCACCTATCACACCTCAGCAAAATGGTGTAGTTGAGAGGAAGAACAGGACTTTAGCAGAATGTGCAAGGGTTATGCTGCATGCTAAGAAGCTGCCATATATGTTTTGGGCTGAAGCAATGAACACAACATGTTACATACACAATAGAGTCACCTTGAAGAAGAGTACTACATCAACTCTGTATGAATTATGGAAGGGGAGAAAGCCTACAGTCAAATATTTCCATGTTTTTGGGAGCAGATGCTATATCTTGGCTGACAGAGAGAATAGAAGAAAACTGGATCCTAAGTCTGATGAGGGCATATTCCTGGGTTATTCAGTGAACAGCAGAGCTTATAGGGTGTTTAATTCAAGAACTAAAGTTGTGATGGAGTCCATTAATGTGGTAATTGATGATCTGACTGCTGAGAAAGATAGAAGTGAGTCTGAAGTTGTTCAGGAGTCTGAAGCATCAGAAGAACAATCTTCAGAAGCAGAAAATCAAGCAGAGTCTGAAGAAGCAGATGTGCATCCAGAACATGATCCTACCAATAAAGGGCCATCAATTAGAGTTCAGAAGGATCATCCTAAGGAACTTATCATTGGGAGTTTGGATCAAGGGGTCAGAACCAGGAGATCAGAACCAGCTGCTACTGATTCTTGCTTTGTGTCAAAGGTTGAGCCTAAAAATGTGAAAGAAGCCCTAACTGATGAATTTTGGATTGAAGCAATGCAAGATGAGTTGAATCAATTCAAAAGGAGTGAAGTGTGGGATCTAGTTCCAAGACCAGAAAGGCTGAATGTGATTGGCACTAAGTGGATATTCAAGAATAAAACAGATGAAAATGGTATTGTGGTCAGAAACAAGGCTAGGTTGGTTGCTCAGGGCTATACTCAAGTAGAGGGATTGGATTTTGATGAAACCTTTGCACCTGTGGCCAGACTAGAGTCCATAAGACTACTGTTGGGTGTATCCTGCATTCTCAAGTTCAAATTGTTTCAGATGGATGTGAAGAGTTCTTTTTTGAATGGATATCTGCAAGAAGAAGTTTATGTAGAACAACCTAAGGGTTTTGTGGATCATCAGTTTCCAGATCATGTGCACAAGTTAAAGGACTGAAGCAAGCACCAAGAGCATGGTATGAAAGGCTTACTCAATTTCTTGTGGCTCAAGGTTACAGAAAAGGAGGTTCTGATAAGACTTTGTTTGTGAAAGATGAAAATGGGAGTCTGATGATTGCTCAGATTTATGTGGATGATATAGTGTTTGGAGGGATGTCTCAGAAGATGGTCAAATTGTTTGTTCAGCAGATGCAGTCAGAATTTGAAATGAGCTTAGTTGGTGAACTGACATACTTTCTTGGACTACAAGTCAAGCAAATGGAAGATACAATCTTCATTTCACAGAGTAAATATGCCAAGAACATAGTGAAGAAGTTTGGAATGGAATCTGCTGCTCATAAGAAGACACCAGCTGCTACTCATCTGAAGCTAACCAAAGATGAACAAGGAGTTTCAGTAGATCAAAGTCAGTACAGAAGCATGATTGGGAGTCTATTGTACTTGACTGCAAGCAGACCTGATATCACTTATGCTGTTGGAGTATGTGCAAGATATCAAGCTGATCCTAAGATGAGTCATCTGACACAAGTTAAAAGGATCCTGAAGTATGTGAATAGCACAAGTGACTATGGAATCATGTATTCACATAGTTCAAATTCTGAACTGATGGGATTTTGTGATGCTGACTGGGCTGGTAGTGCTGATGACAGGAAGAGCACCTCAGGAGGTTGTTTCTTTTTGGGAAATAACTTAATTTCTTGGTTCAGCAAGAAACAAAACTGTGTTTCATTGTCAACTGCTGAAGCTGAGTACATTGCTGCTGGGAGTAGTTGCTCACAACTGGTGTGGATGAAACAGATGCTGGAGGAGTACAACATGAAACAAGGTGTTATGACATTGTTTTGTGATAATTTGAGTGCTATCAACATCTCTAAGAATCCAATTCAGCACAGCAGAACCAAACACATAGACATCAGACATCATTTTATCAGAAACCTTGTGGAGGATAAAGTTATTCAGCTGGAACATGTAGCTACTGAAGAACAAGTTGCAGGCATTTTTACAAAGGCCTTGGATGCTAAGCAGTTTGAAAACTTAAGGAGCAAGTTAGGTGTATGTTTGCATGAAGAGTTATAGCAATTACTGCAAACTGGATGTGAGGAAGATAGAGTACCTGCCAGTTGTGCCTATGCTGAGTGTGATCCTGGACCTGAGTCTGAATCTGATATGTTTTCAAGGATCTATGTTACCTGTATAGATTTTATTCCCTACTTGAAGTCTGAGTTTTGTCAGAATTTTGTGGCTAAAAAGGGGGAGAAAATCTTATGTAATGTGTTGGCTCTGATACCAAAAGTCTTATGCAAAGTGTTGCTGCTCAGAAGTTCAAATTTCAGATGTTCAATTCTCAGTGTGGTTCAGAAGTTATTTGTGAAGCTTAGAGTTCATAACCAATGCAACAAGTGCTGTCAAGATGTTATTGAGGGGGAGTATGTGTCTCAGGGGGAGTACGAGTTTGTTATATTCCTGAAGTGTAGTGATCCTGAAGTGTAGTGGTCCTGAAGAAGATTTGTGCTCAGCTCCTGAAGTGTGCTCTGATACCTTTCAGTAGTAAGGGGGAGTTTGTATGAGAAGCTGAGTTGCAGGGGGAGTGTTGTGATGATCAGGAGTTGATCAGTAACTCTGATACCATGGTTGTGATGATCAGTAGCTGATCAGTACTTGTCTTATGTGTGCTTCAGTAGCTGTTATGTTATGAAGAAACTGAAGCAGGTTTGTGTTAATCATAGCTGTGTCCACTGCTTATGTTTATGCTATGATTGTGGAGTTCTTCATTGCTGAGTTGATTATAAGGGAGATTGAAGAACTTGGATGGTTTTAGCCAAAAATTTGCCAAAGGGGGAGATTGTTGAGTATTTTGGTGTTGGCTGCATGTTTTGGCAAAACCAAGGTATTGAATAGAAGCATCTCCATGATTAGAACATTTCTTCAGTTGCAAGAAATTTCATTTGAAGCTGTTCAGAAGCTCAAAATGACTTCAGAAGCTGAATGCTTCATCAGAAGTACTGTAGCACTTCAGAAGCTGATTCAGGTTCTGATGGACGCGTTGACTTTTGTTGACTACATCAGAAGCTGATATTTTCAAGTTGTTTTTATGCGTATCTTGGTGAATATTGGCAAGGATTTGTTCCAGGATTATTGCTTCTAGAATGCTGATTTATTTGGAGAAGATTTAATGAAGATTTGGTATTAAATTATGAAGCTCGAATTATTTCTGCAGAATCTTTAAAAGATATATTCCTGGTTTATTTGTTTCCTTATTGGATCACTCATAAATTAGAAACAAATCAATTTTAGAAGATTGGCTACAAAATTAAGAAGAGTTACTGAAGGCTATATAAGGAGAAGGGCTGCTGCTATTCAACTTACGATTTTAGAGAGTTTCAATTCAGAAAAAGAGTCTGTGTTAGTTTTAAGCTTGTTAGCTTTGTTTTGTGCACCACTCATATGTTTTGAGTTGGTTTAGAATTTTATAGAGTTGTAATTCATTCTAAGCCTTTAGGTACGAATGAAGTCTTTGTGTTTTTGAAGTTTTCTGAAAAACAGAGTGTTTTTGTTTAAGGGTTTCAGTAACTGGGTTTAGTTACTTGAATAGGAAGATAGTGGTTTCTATTACTCAGAGTTGGGTAGAAGTCTTACTAGGTGGAGGTTAATTGCTTGGGATAAGAACTGGGAGTCAGTGTCTGAGTCTTAAGGATTAAATCCAATAGTGGATTTCCTTCCTGGATTGGTATCCCCCAGAGTAGGAGGTGTTTACTCCGAACTGGGTTAACAAACCTCTGTGCCTTTTACTTTCCTGCACTTTATTTTGCTGCTCTTGTATTGTGTTTACTTGTGCTCTGTTTTGCGATCTATTGTGCCCTGCATATTGTTCAGAACCTGTTTGGTTCAGAATCTGGTATTCTCTTTGTTTTGCCTGGCCAGAATTTCACGCCTCTTGGCAATCCTCATTCCAATGAATGGCTTGGTTTTTCCTTAGCAATTTGAAGATTGGTTCGCAGGTAGCTGTCATGTGTGAGATGAACCTAGCGATGTAGTTCAATCTTCCTAAGAAACCCCGGACTTCTTTCTCGGTATTTGGCGCTGGCATTTCTTGGATGGCCTTTACCTTGTCGGGATCCACTTCGATACCTCTTTGGCTGACGATGAAGCCCAATAACTTCCCGGATCTAACGCCAAATGTGCACTTGTTAGGATTTAAGCGCAGCTTGAATTTTCTTAGACGTTCGAAAAGCTTTTGTAGATGGACTAGATGATTCTCCTCCGTTTGGGATTTGGCAATCATGTCGTCGACGTAGACCTCAATTTCCTTATGGATCATGTCATGGAAAAGAGTCACCATTGCTCTTTGGTATGTTGCCCCGACATTTGTTAATCCGAAAGGCATTACCTTATAGCAGAATGTCCCCCACGGGGTGATGAATGTAGTTTTCTCCATGTCCTCTGGAGCCATCTTGATTTGGTTATATCCCGAGAAGCCATCCATAAAGGAGAAGACTGAGAATTGGGCTGTGTTGTCCACCAATATGTCGATGTGTGGTAGCGGGAAATCATCCTTTGGGCTTGCTCTATTCAAGTCCCGATAATCCACACACATTCTAACTTTGCCATCCTTCTTTGGAACTGGCACAATATTGGCAACCCATGTTGGATACTTGGTTACGGCTAAGAAGCCGGCATCGAATTGCTTTTTGACCTCTTCTCTGATCTTGAGAGCCATATCAGGTCGAGTTCTTCTCAATTTCTGCTTTACTGGCGGGCATTCCGGCTTGAGTGGCAGCTTGTGTACAACGATGTTAGGGTCTAAACCCGGCATGTCTTGATACGACCAAGCGAATACGTCCACGTACTCTTGCAGAAGCTTAATCAACTTTCCTTTCACATCCTCATGTAGGGAGGCTCCTATCTTGACCTCTTTCTTATCCTCTTCGGTCCCCAAGTTGACCTTTTCAACTGATTCTTGGTGAGGTTGTATTACCATATCCCCTTGATTTGCAAGTCTGGACAATTCTTCAGGCGGTTCATAATCGTCCTCTTCATCATCTTCCGTTTGATTAATCGGGAAATCGAAGTCATAAGGGATTAAGGCAGTGTTGTTTTTGGAGGGTGGATTTGTAGATCTGCATGAGTATGATTTTTTTTTTTAGGCTTTTTGTAAAAAAAATTTTTTAAAACAAATGCAAAAAGAAAAAGACTCAAATGAACATAAAAGAGTGATTTTATTCATGATCGAAAATAACTTTTAAAACATGGGGGCCCCACACGACTAATCATTTGCCTTGGGCAGAGCTAAATGATTTTTTTTTAAAAGCAAAAAACAAACATGGTTTATTACTTGATCTTGGTAATGATCTCGGGAATTGCGATAGCCCTCCAATTGTTCAAAGCTTCATCCGAAGCGCAACGGTACACCAAATCAGGCACGTCTTCATCTACGTCTTCAAGTAGGGCCACTTGATCTTCATTGATAAACCCCGCACTGATGAATGTTTCCGAAATGGGGAGGATCCCTTATTTTGGAGGCTTTGAGAAAGTTTCGGCTGATGGATGATACCCCAACCCGAAGCGATTCTTCTTCTCCGGTATGTCCACTAATTTGCCCCATCCGGTAGGTCGGCTTTCTTCTAGGGCCTCTCTTATTGCCCTCTGTCGCGGTGATTTTCGGAGATCAAGCTATTGATAAGCGTTGACTCACTAATTTTAATTCACGACTGAACTTTTAATTTTTTTTTAAATGAAAAGGTGGAAAAAAGTTCTAAATTACCACATTTTAAAAGATTTAGGGTTCGGGGGTTAGTTACGTTTAGGGAAGGTGTTAGCACCCTAAACGTTCGTAGTACTCTACGAGAACCTCTTGATTTTATTTATTTATTTTGGCTATAACTTGCTTATTTTTTTTTAAGGAAAGAAAAGAATGAATTAGAATAGTGAGGAAAAATAAAAAAGTTTTTTTTTTTTTTTGTATTTTTTATGATTTGGGAGGACAAGGTCCTTTGCCTACGTACCCGTGAGGGATCAAAACCTCGTAGTTCGGGGTAAAAAATGACGGTTGATTTGTTTTGTGTTTTTTATTGGTTTTTAAAAAAAGTTTTAAAGATAAAAAGCCAAATGGCAAAAGGAGATTGGTTGGTGTTTTTTTATTTTTTAAAAAGGATTAAAGTGTAGTTAAAGTAGATTAATGATTATTTAAAGAAAATAAAAGAAAAAGACGAACACTTGATTGAAAATCAAGGTTTATTTAAGAAAAGATTTTTTTGTGATTTTTGATTATTTGAATGTTTTTGTATTTTTTTGAATATGAACTAAGACTAAAAACGTAACTAAAAATTAAAGACGAGGAATTTCCGTGGTGACGTTGGATCACCCCGAAATCCTTTTTGAAAGTAAACTACCTATTATTTTTTGTATTTTTTTCTTTTGTAAAGCGAAATAAATAAAAATAAATAAAAGACATAAAGCAAAAATAAAGTGAGGTGTCGGTGCAAATTCTCATTTATGATTTTTACATTGTACCTAAATACATTCTAATAAAAATGAAAATGAAATTGCAAATGCGCTAAAATAAATATGCTACACAGGCAAAAATAAATAAAGATGCATGAGATGCAAAAACAAATAATTAAATATGCTACATAACAATTAATAAAAATGGAAATGCATGAGGTAAAAACTATGCAAGAAAATAAATAAATGCAAAGGAGAAAAATAGAGTAAAAGGAGGGGTTTCAGGAAGCAGGAGGGGTGGAGGTTTTGTGAGTGAAGTAAGGCCGTGTATTGGTTGTTGTTTGGCCGTGAATAGGTGTTGTTTGGCCGTGAATATGGAGTGGTGATGAGTGATGGTCAATTGGTGAATATGGAAGTGGGGGTGGTGATGAGTGTTGTTTGGCTGGTGAATGTTGGTGTTGTTGATGATTTTGCTGTATGTGTGGATTGAATTTTTTCCTCCTCTGTGCGTGAATTCCCCTCCCCTTAAAATACTAAAGTGCCAACACTAATACCCAATAAAAGTCAGCTTGACAAATTAAGTGACAATAAAACTCAATAATGGACAAATTAATGGACAAATAAGTGACACATTAAGTTTATTAAGTTTAAGAAAAAGTCTCCTCCATAATGACAAATTAAAAGGAACCAATTAAGTAACAAAGTCATACTAAAAAATTTAAAAAAAGTAACTAAAAAGAAAGAAATAAAAATGCTAAATAGAATAATAATAGAAATATTTAAAAGGAAAAAAAAAACAAAGATAAAAATAATAATAAAAACAAAAACAACAAGACGGACCCGAGTGAAAAAATGAGGTATTTTAAAATACCTCTCTGTCGAAATTTCGTCTGAGACGACAGAAAAATTCCGAACTAAAAAGACGAGTAAAAAAATAAATTTTAGGTCAAAAATTGGGGTATGACAGATGCCCCTATTTAAGTCTCTTCGTCCGGAGATCTGAAGAGAAAATCTTGGATTCGACGGGTCGAAGGGACTTAAATACAGAGTACGCCAATTTTGGACCTAAAAGAAAAAATGTGAGATGCTCGTGATGCGAATGCAAATGCAAGACGGCGAAGCTGACCCGACTGGGGGTAAAACAAAAACGAAAGGATACCCGAGTTCGTTAAAGAAAGGGATCCGACTCCACTGGGGAATAACATGATTTCACTGGGGAAGGAGTTGTCTACTATCAACAAAGATGACAGCTTAATGAAGACAGATGATATGTATTACCTACTATCGTATATTGATAGCTTAAAAGAGGTAATATAAAAAGGAGACACCGTCTACTATCGTTGTATGGATAGCTTAAGGAAGACAGATGACATGTATTACCTACTATCGTGTATTGATAGCTTAAAAGAGGTAATATAAAAAGGAGACACCTTCTACTATCGTTGTATGGATAGCTTAAAGGAGGTGACATGTATTACCTACTATCGTGTATTGATAGCTTAATAGAGGTAATATAAAAGGAGACACCGTCTACTATCGTTGTATGGATAGCTTAAAAGAGGTGACATGTATTACCTACTATCGTGTATTGATAGCTTAATAGAGGTAATATAAAAGGAGACACCGTCTACTATCGTTGTATGGATAGCTTAAAGGAGGTGACATGTATTACCTACTATCGTGTATTGATAGCTTAATAGAGGTAATATAAAAGGAGACACCGTCTACTATCGTTGTATGGATAGCTTAAAGGAGGTGACATGTATTACCTACTATCGTGTATTGATAGCTTAATAGAGGTAATATAAAAGGAGACACCGTCTACTATCGTTGTATGGATAGCTTAAAGGAGGTGACATGTATTACCTACTATCGTGTATTGATAGCTTAATAGAGGTAATATAAAAGGAGACACCGTCTACTATCGTTGTATGGATAGCTTAAAGGAGGTGATATGTATTACCTACTATCGTGTATTGATAGCTTAATAGAGGTAATATAAAAGGAGACACCGTCTACTATCGTTGTATGGATAGCTTAAAACAGACAGATGACATGTATTACCTACTATCGTGTATTGATAGCTTAAAAGAGGTAATATAAAAGGAGACACCGTCTACTATCGTTGTATGGATAGCTTAAAACAGACAGATGACATATTTTACCTACTACCATTGTGAGGGTAGCTTAAAGAAGGTAAGAGATAAATGTCAGCTGCTCGGGACGTAGCCGAACTTGCCGCTGACGACAGGATAAAAGGTATGCACAAGCTGTTCATTAAAGAACTGTCACTTGGCGAAAAGAGGGTGACATCTTTGGACCAGACACACTGGGGATGACACTTGGGGATAAAGAGAGTTAAAAAAAGTTCATGACTGATTGGTATGAAAAACAAGACTCAAGGTGGTTAATGCAACCATGTATGAATGACGTTATGTGCATGTTGTGTATGCAAGAATGTGTATATGCATGAATGTATGAATGTATGAATGATGATGTGACTTGTATGACTGGCATGACTGATTAACTTGTGACTGTATGAAGGATTGACTGGTAAGATTGTACGGAAGACTGACTTGTATGATTGTATGAAAGACTGACTTGTATGATACAAGATTGGACGGATAAGATGAAAAGTGACTCGACGTCGCATCACAAACACTCGGCAATCTTCAATGGGGATGATGCCACTGGGGACATATCAAAACATTAACGGGGTAAAGCCCGGCATGCAACAACTGATGGGGAGCAAACACTTCCTGGGGGAATCGTGCTAATCCAAAGACCTGGCAGAAGAACTGGTGTTTCTGTGGTCATGCTTTTTGTTCTTTTTCCTTTTTGAATCCCTAACTTTTGCGTGGACCGCCCTTTCGGGTTTTCAGTCCACCGGGAATATATTCTTTTGTATGCCCCTAATTTTTGCCTGGACCGCCCTTTCGGGTTTTCGATCCACCGGGACGCTCATTTTTGCCTAAGCCGCCCTTTCGGGTTTTCGACTTACCGAGCTTTTCTTTTCTCTTTTTCTTTTTTTTTTTCAAGCAATTGACCATGTTTGACCTGCAGAGTTTGTCTGTTCTTAGGATAACTGTTGACGCACACTTCACTTATTCATGAGTTCAGAGAGAATGTGTTTGTTGTTTATGCTTTCCAAAAATAAAAAGATTTATGATTTTGAAAAAAAGTTTTGCTTCAAGTACCACCATCAAAAATAGAAGGAGTTTTATAAACAGAATAAATGGGAGTTCCAAATAAAAGGCACAGGCTCAAATTCAATTAACAGAGTGGTGACCCGCCAATGGCGTGGCTCCACGGATCTCACAAAGTTTGGAAAATGGTAAATATAAGGGGAAGGTACATTGAACACAATAACCGCTATTCTCCCTGACAACTTTGAATTCCACCGTTTAAATGCTTCTGATTCAGAGTTTCTTCGACAGCTAATGTGCCCCAAGTGAGTCATGGCCAACCTGATGCAGTTACCTTGTCTTTTTGATCCTTAATTTTTGCATAGACCGCCCTTTCGGGTTTTCGATCTATCAGGATGATTATTTTCTGTTTCATGTCTCTAAATTTTGCCTGGACCGCCCTTCCGGGTATTCAGTCCACCGAGACGCTCATTTTTGCCTAAGCCGCCCTTTCGGGTTTTCGACTTACCGAGCTGTTCTTTTATTTTTAGACAAAGTATTTCTTGACTGCATCGGCGTTCACAGGACGGGGAAGCTCGTCACCATCCATAGTCGTAAGAGTCATTGCACCACCGGAGAGAGCTCTCTTGACGACATATGGACCTTCATAATTAGGCGTCCATTTGCCCCCGGAATCGGGTTGAAAAGATAGGATCTTCTTGAGCACAAGACCTCCTTCTTGGAACACACGGGTACTGCCCGTGACACAAAGCATTCATGCGTTTATCTGATCATATTTGTTTTGACATCATTCAGCTTCTGATAACTTAGGTTCCATTAAAACCCTCATTGATGGAATCTCAATCTCCACAGGGAGTGCTGCTTCTATGCCATACACTAAAGAAGAGGGGGTTGCCCCTGTTGAGGTAAACACTGAAGTACGATATCCATGTAAGGCATACGATAACATCCCATGCAAGTCCTTGTAAGTGGTTACCATCTTCTGCACCATCTTTTTGATGTATTTTCTTTCTTTGTTTTTTTTTTGCTTTTGTTTTTTTTTTGCAGCCTCGATGGCACCACTCATCTGGGATTTGAACAGGAATACTGTAATGGCAGTTCGTCGGAACCCAAGTTAATCATTTCGAGTGCTTCTTCATGAGGCTGAATGATGTTCTTTTATGTTCTAATAACAGAGAGATCTTTTCGGGAATCTGTTCGTCCTCCTCCTCTTCAGCTTCGTGAACAGGGAACTCAAAGTCGGGAGAGAGCATAGGGTTTCAGTGTTCAACGGGTTTATTGATGTTCGGTCTACATATGATTGATGATTGATTTTAGAAAATGAGTGAAAAATGCAGACCTTTTGAAATTGATTTAAAATAAAATATTTTCTTTTGGGTTTTTTGTGTTACCATTTTTCCAGAAAAAGCACTAAAATAAAAATAAAAAGTCGCGAAAGAAACGACAATTTTTCATTGATAGTGGTAACTTGAAAACAAAAGTAGAGCCCTACATGATTTCACTTTCGTATCGGGCGAAACGAAAGGATTTTTGAAAAGACAAGACAACGAAAACACATCACTTGGACCCATGAGTAATTGAGGGAATGTCAACAGCGACCCAATTGCGGCAAATCCCTCCTTGTGTTTGCACGACCAGATCCATTTTCTTTCTTCTGTTTGCACGAGTATTTTAGGTGCGAGTCGGCTTGTAATGAAAGCGTCGGGCCACTTTCTTTGACTGCGGCAGATTGACCTTTTGGTGATGAAACAGAGGATGAGACTCGATTCGGAAACTTATGAATGCAGTATGATGCATGATTATGCTTATGCAAAAAAAAAAGAAAGATTTGTTATCGAAGGACTTTGTTGAAGTAATTGTAAACATCATGGTTTGAACATTTCATTTGAGCATCAAGGCATTACAAAATAGTTCTTTTTTAGAAACCAAGCCAAGGGACCAATTCAAAAGTCCTTTAGGGGAAGCTAGATTTTTTTAAAAAAAAACTAAAGACTCCCAGCTTCCTTAAATTCAACAAATCAGGGCTCTTGAAGGTGTACTTCCTAGTGCTCCTCTATGATGTTTAAAAAACTTGTTTAAGTCCTTCGGTAATTGGATGAAAAAAATGAGTTTATGCATGGATGCATGCATGCATGGTTATGCTAAAGAACGGAGAAAACATGGTGAGGTTTAAGTTCATAATGTTGGAGTCAAGGGTAAACACGCCATTTGGTAAGGACTATGGTTTCAAATGTACCTGTATCACGGGTTCTACCAAGTTCCCAAAGTCATTGACCACTTCCGAATATTGTCGGATTACGGGACTGACTCCCGGTCCAACGACGTTCGTAGGAAAGTCTCGTTTGAGTGTAGTATCGCGTATCAACCAATTCAAGACTACTCTTGATTAGCCATCGCACTACGTCCTAAAAGGCCAAGATGGGTTAAAGGTAACTAACGGTCCTCAACTTCATCGGTCACTTGAAAATAACGATGCCGAACACGACTACTCATGTCAACATAGTAATACTTTCAAGATTCCTCCATTGAGTGGGGTTATCACATGTGCCACATCCGAAACTCACTCTCGGAAAGACACTTTGATTATACCACCATCCTATCTTATGTTTCCCTCAAGTCCGGGTGTAGGACTTATCTCACCACTCACGTAAAAAGAAAAAAAACACATAGGCACATATTTACATTTTTTTTATGTTTTAAGCAAGTTATAGCACAAAATAATTAAATAAATTCAAGTTAGGCTCAACCCTCTTAGGGATCCCCAGTGAAGTCGCCATTTCTGTCGCGGTGATTTTCGGAGATCAAGCTATTGATAAGCGTTGACTCACTAATTTTAATTCACGACTGAACTTTTAATTTTTTTTTTAAATGAAAAGGTGGAAAAAAGTTCTAAATTACCACATTTTAAAAGATTTAGGGTTCGGGGGTTAGTTACGTTTAGGGAAGGTGTTAGCACCCTAAACGTTCGTAGTACTCTACGAGAACCTCTTGATTTTATTTATTTATTTTGGCTATAACTTGCTTATTTTTTTTAAGGAAAGAAAAGAATGAATTAGAATAGTGAGGAAAAATAAAAAAGTTTTTTTTTTTTTGTATTTTTTATGATTTGGGAGGACAAGGTCCTTTGCCTACGTACCCGTGAGGGATCAAAACCTCGTAGTTCGGGGTAAAAAATGACGGTTGATTTGTTTTGTGTTTTTTATTGGTTTTTAAAAAAAGTTTTAAAGATAAAAAGCCAAATGGCAAAAGGAGATTGGTTGGTGTTTTTTTATTTTTTAAAAAGGATTAAAGTGTAGTTAAAGTAGATTAATGATTATTTAAAGAAAATAAAAGAAAAAGACGAACACTTGATTGAAAATCAAGGTTTATTTAAGAAAAGATTTTTTTGTGATTTTTGATTATTTGAATGTTTTTGTATTTTTTTGAATATGGACTAAGACTAAAAACGTAACTAAAAATTAAAGACGAGGAATTTCCGTGGTGACGTTGGATCACCCCGAAATCCTTTTTGAAAGTAAACTACCTATTATTTTTTGTATTTTTTTCTTTTGTAAAGCGAAATAAATAAAAATAAATAAAAGACATAAAGCAAAAATAAAGTGAGGTGTCGGTGCAAATTCTCATTTATGATTTTTACATTGTACCTAAATACATTCTAATAAAAATGAAAATGAAATTGCAAATGCGCTAAAATAAATATGTTACACAGGCAAAAATAAATAAAGATGCATGAGATGCAAAAACAAATAATTAAATATGCTACATAACAATTAATAAAAATGGAAATGCATGAGGTAAAAACTATGCAAGAAAATAAATAAATGCAAAGGAGAAAAATAGAGTAAAAGGAGGGGTTTCAGGAAGCAGGAGGGGTGGAGGTTTTGTGAGTGAAGTAAGGCCGTGTATTGGTTGTTGTTTGGCCGTGAATAGGTGTTGTTTGGCCGTGAATATGGAGTGGTGATGAGTGATGGTCAATTGGTGAATATGGAAGTGGGGGTGGTGATGAGTGTTGTTTGGCTGGTGAATGTTGGTGTTGTTGATGATTTTGCTGTATGTGTGGATTGAATTTTTTCCTCCTCTGTGCGTGAATTCCCCTCCCCTTAAAATACTAAAGTGCCAACACTAATACCCAATAAAAGTCAGCTTGACAAATTAAGTGACAATAAAACTCAATAATGGACAAATTAATTGACAAATAAGTGACACATTAAGTTTATTAAGTTTAAGAAAAAGTCTCCTCCATAATGACAAATTAAAAGGAACCAATTAAGTAACAAAGTCATACTAAAAAATTTAAAAAAAGTAACTAAAAAGAAAGAAATAAAAATGCTAAATAGAATAATAATAGAAATATTTAAAAGGAAAAAAAAACAAAGATAAAAATAATAATAAAAACAAAAACAACAAGACGGACCCGAGTGAAAAAATGAGGTATTTTAAAATACCTCTCTGTCGAAATTTCGTCTGAGACGACAGAAAAATTCCGAACTAAAAAGACGAGTAAAAAAATAAATTTTAGGTCAAAAATTGGGGTATGACACCCTCCATGATGACATGGCTGTCCTAGCCTCTTTCTTGGGCTTTGAGCTCAAAGTCACGACATTCGCCACTTCCAAAGAGTGGAATGGAACATCCACAGCTTCTTCGTCCGTTTCTATATAACGGAATGATGAGAGATGGCTTACCATCATGTCCTCTTGCCCGGAAACTACAATCATTTGGTTATCAATGATGAACTTAAGCTTCTGGTGCAGAGTAGAGGTAATGGCTTCGGCCGCATGAATCCATGGTCGTCCGAGAAGACAACTGTATGTTGGATTAATATCCATGACTTGGAAGGTTATGGTGAAAACCTTAGGCCCGATTTGGACTTGTAAATCGATCTCCCCTACGACGGCTCTTCTTGACCCATCGAAAGCTTTTACGACCAAGGCACTGGGCTTCATTACTGTCCCTTCACATGATAGCTTGAGGAGGGTAGTCTTGGGCATGACATTCAATGATGACCCCGTGTCCACTAGCTCTCGAGAGAGGATGTGGTCCATGCATTTCACGCAGATATGTAAGGCGCGGTTATGAATGTGCCCCTCGTCGGGTAGCTCATCGCCATTGAAACCCAAGTACCTACTTGAGGTAATATTTCCAACTATCCCGTCGAATTGGTCCACAGGAATGTCCTTGGTGACATGTGCCTCACTGAGGATCCGCAGCAGTGCTTCTCGGTGTGCTTCCGAGCTTAGTAGTAAGGATAGCATGGAGATCTTGGAGGGAGTTTGACCTAGCTGGTCAATGATTTTATACTCGCTCTTTTTGTGGGGTTGTCCTTTGTGAAGGCCCCGCTTGGTTCTCTTCTTCCTCCACGCTCTTTTCTTTGAGCGGCTCTTTTGGTAGTACGGCTGGCGTCTTCCCGAGTTCTTTCGGAGCGAAGACTCTACCACTTCTGGTTATTCCTCCAACACCGGTAATGTTAGTGATGCTGGGCTCAATCTTGGCTAGTGGTTTTCCTTCCACATAGGCCACGGGTTGGTAATTCCATGGTACCCTCTTCGTGCTTTCAAAAGAGAAGGGTGCAGGTACGTGGAATATTATGGGCTGTATAGGCGTTGGTACCTCTCTCCTTTGGTATGGGATTTCGAGAGGTTTTGGGTCATTAGACTCTAAGGTAGCAACGTCCGTGCCATCCTTTATATAGCCAATTTGGATCCAACCTTGGGCCATTAGCTCTTGAAGACAACTCTTCAAATTTCCGCACTTGTCCGGGTTGACCTTACAGGCTTCACAGTTGGCGTGCATTTCCTCGAACAAACCAAAAACGGTTAGACGCTCCCTTATGGTTGACAGGGGAGTCTTAACATTGGCTACCCTCTTGATTGGATCAAAGTCCTCTTGCTCCTCCACCGCATTTACAGAGGGACCCGCATGCCCCGGCAATGGGTTATTTTTTACATTGGGGTTTTCCTCTTTGAAGGATAACAGCTTCTTGTCAATAAGGTCCTGACCCTTGTGTTTGAAAACTCTACAGTTCTCGACATTGTGCCCCACGGTTCCTGCGTGGTAATCACATTTTGCATTTGTGTCGTACCAATGTGGATATGGTGGCGACATTGGTGGTAGTAGTCTTGGCTCGACCATACCCTTTTGGATTAGATATGGCAAGATTTGACCATAAGGCATAGGTACAGGATCAAATTGCCTATTGTTATAATTGTTCCTCGGGCCCGCTTGGTTCCTTGATGGGTACCCGCCTTGTTGCTGCTGTTGATTTTGCTGAGGCAACACTACTGGTTGTCGAGGTGGAGCTGCGGGAATTACTTGAGGTGAGTAACGCCCTTGAGCCGTTGCTGCTGCCACATACGGATAGTGGTAGTGAGGCATTTGATTTGGTGGTGGGCAAGACGGTCCCACTAGAACAGCATTCGTCTCCCCCTCTTTCTTTTTGTGAAAGTTGCTGGGGGGTCTTCTAGCTCCACTTTGAGCTTCTAGAGGGCCTTGGATCTTTCCCCTCTTTACTCCGTCCTCTATTCTTTCACCAACCATGACTAGATCGGAAAAGCCGGACGATGTGCTTCCAATCATCTTGTCATAATATGGGCCTTGAAGCGTGCCCATAAAGGTGTCAACAAGCTCCCTTTCCAATAATGGTGGTTGTGCACGAGAAGCTAGTTCTCTCCACCGCTGAGCGTACTCCTTGAAGGACTCATTGCTTCTTTGCAGGAGGTTTTGTAGTTGCATCCTATTTGGAGCCATGTCCAAATTATATTTGTATTGCTTTAGGAAGGCATCGGCTAGATCCTTCCAAGTTTGGACATGGGTACGCTCAAGCTGCATGTACCAATCCAAGGACGCTCCGCTTAAACTATCTTGAAACACATGCACCATGAGTTTCTCGTTCATTGCGTAAGCTGCCATCTTCCTACAGAACATCCGTAGATGGTTCCGAGGGCATTGAATTCCTTTGTACTTCTCGAAGTCCGGTGCTTTGAACTTCGGAGGGATTACCACGTCGGGCACTAGGCACATGTCCAAAGCGTTGTGGGCACCGTATGAACTAAATCCTTCGACAGCTTTCAACCTTTCTTCCAAAACTCGATACATTTGGGTGGTATCATTGTCTTGGTGGGTGGTGTCGGGAGCAGATTGCTTTGGCTGACTATTTTCCACATCATGGGGAATCACCTCATGCTGAGTAATGGAAGTTCCTTGAGGACGACGCTCTTCATTTCTTACGGGGATTGTGAGCGGTGGTGGAGGTGGTCCATGGCCCTCATTTTCAAATGGTGGGGTATAATCCGGAGGTAAACCGTAAAGAGGCCATTGCACATTGGATGCATCCGTTACTGGGCGAGGATTACTTTCTCGGGCCGATAGAGTTTGCATTAACTCTAGCATCTGATCCATCTTCCCCTTCATTCCATCAACCTCTTCTCTCAAAGCCGCTTGAGTTTGTTCCAAATTGTCCATGATTCTTTGTTTGTTAGCTCGTGTTCCGTACGAGTGTTGGAGATCTGGCTCTTGGACCGAGGGCTTTCGGGGTTTTCGAGCTATGATTGCTTTGAACTGTTTTTAGGGAAATAAATGAGTTTTTTTTTTGAAAAAAAATGCATGAAGATGCATGTGGATGTATGTATGAGTATGCAAAATATGCGTTTTTTTTTTGCTTTATGGAGGAATTTAAAGGTGCACAATTAATATTAGCAATTCGAAATATTAAAGACCGGGAAATTGATTATGCTTCAAAATATATTTGATTAAATAACATTTGTTTACAAAGTGTAACTAATGCTATTACAAATCAAATAGCCGCTCGCTTCTCGGCTTTGCTCATCTCCTCCCTATAGAAATCTATGGTGTCCTTGCAGAACTTCATAAACTTCTGGATCTCCATAGGGATGACAAAGTAGGGCATGACCATCTCGGCCTCCGCTAGCCTCTTTGGAAGTTGGGTGATTACCAAGTTCGAGAATGCAACCAATTTAGTGAAATCCTCACTTAATCGGGTGGCGTCTTGCCATACACACTCAATCACTTCCTTGCGCTGGTCTAGCTTGACTCTTGCACTCCTAATTTCATCATGTAGTTGTGCAATATGGTCCCCGTGAGCTCTTGCAATCTTGTCGAAGTACTCTTCGAATTTCTTGATGTCTTCTTCGAGACGATTGCACTTTAGCCTCCCTTGATGAGAAAGACTCTCATGCCTTTGCCGTTGGACGCGTTCGGCTTGAAGCTGCTCTTTGTAGTTTTTAACTACTTCTTGGAGCTGTTGATTTTTCTCTTGAAATTTCAACCTCCATTTCCGTTGAGCTTCAATGGCTAGTTCGCCGAATTTCTTGAGCTCTTGGTTGGAATGTAAGATTCTTTCCAACTCTTCGTCCTTGGCCACAAGGTTGGCATCCGCACTAACCAAGCCGCCTCCTATCCAATCTCTCTTCCCTTCGGAGATCCTTAACCGTTTTTGGCACACTAGGAGAGAATTTGATACTTCATCACGATATCTCTTCGTCCTAGTGATTTCTCCTAAAGCTTGGAGGTGCTTCAATTCTAAGTCTCTGTTTTTGTTTTGGAGTTCTTGAATTTTAGCTTTGAGTTCCTCCACTTCTTTGTTGGGAATGGTTGCAATAGGTTTAGGTGTAGGAGATTTTGGAGGGTTTATGACCACAAAGGGTAGCTTGATTGCTTTGACCCTCTCCTTCACCCACTGAGTATAAAGGGGCTTGGCGACACAGTTTCTCTTGCCGACCCTTCCTTTGCGCACTTGGCTCCATGCTCCCCGGATTCTCTCTAGCAATGCCGGGTCTTGATCGCCTTCCCTTAAGTAGAAAGCTTCCAACAAAAGGTCATTGGGTTTATCTTCCATTGAAAAACCTAGTTGTCGGAGAGAGAGGACCGGATTGTAATTAATACATCCCTTAGTACCAATGAGGGGTACGTTAGGGAAGTCCCCGCAACTGAGGATAATTTCCGGGTCCTCTAAGTTTGGTGAAAACCAATGGATGTCCTTCTCGGCGAGGGTTGTCATCCGTTGCGACCATTTGAGCTTGGCCCGGTTTTCCACAAAGTCTCGGTTTCTTGGCATGTGGGACATCATCCAAATTTGCATCAAGGGAGTGCAACAAGTAATTTTGCGTCCCCTTGCTTATTCATGCCTAGAGTAGAGGGTATGATAAAAATCCGCCAAAATTGTGGGAACCGGATTTTTAGTCATAAATACCTCTAAAGCCGGAAAGTCTATGAAATCGTCCATGTTGGGGAATAAAACAATTCCATAGACTAAGAGGGCTAAGATGGCGTTGAATGCCCTTCCCTCTTTGTTGGCTAACATTTCCCGAGCTTTGGCTTCCAAGAACTTTCTTGAAAATCCCTTAAGGTTTCCTCTAACTTCCAAGTTAGATGCTACTTCTTGGGTGTCAAGGTATAAGGATTCGGCGATGGCCTCTAATGTGGGGTCTTTTCCCGGACCGAGATAGAGTTCATGATCCTTCATGCTACAACCCAAAATCCTCTCAAACTCTTCCAAAGTCGGCGCTAGTTGGAAGTCTTGAAATGTGAAGCACCGTAGCGGTGGGTCGAAGAATTGCGCCAAAGTGGTTAAGGCCGTTGAATCTATTCTCACGGGTAGGAGATCAAGGATTAGCCCATAGCTTGCCTCGAAAATACTCTTGTTGACCAAAGAGAGCCTTTTGCTTAGGGCTAACAAGCTTTCCACCCTAGGAGCTTTAATCTTGAAGGCGAGCGTATTTTTGTTCCCGGAATCCATATTTCTTTTTGCTAATATTTGTTTGTTCTTTTTAAATTCCTATAAAGCAAAATGATGCGAAAATTACTTTCATGAATGCAAATGATATGCAAGGGTATGGTTTATGAAGGTTCGGAACTTCCCCCCATCCTCACATGTAGGCTCTAAAAGGTGAAATCTCCTAAGAAGAGGTCCTTAGAATCATAGATCTCACATGGAATTAGGGTTGTCTATGGACATACGTCGACATGACTTCAATTAATTCCACGTGAAAATCTCCTCTAAGCGGGGTTGGGCATCCTACCTCACGGACATACGTCAACGCGGGCTTCCGCACACAACCTCCTTCTAACTTAGTTTTTTTCTCAAGCTCAGGTAGAGAGCCTCACACGTCCGGCATTAACCCGAACAATGTGGAGTAACATCACTCAAGTAACCCCCGCATTTGATATATATGATATGAATATAAAGCAAAGTAAAGCAAATATAAACATAAAGCATAGATATGATATGGATAAATAAAATAAAAGCACGGCGCGCAAAGAAAATAAAAACAATTGGCTTTAAAAGCCAAATAGATTAGGCTTGACTTGCTAGTGGGAAAAGGGTCCCCAGTGAAGTCGCCAGCTGTGCGCACCTCATTTTAAAAAACGCGCAAATCCTCCGAGGACGTCCTCGAATGCTCGGAGGGCCTTTGTGAAGTCGCCACCAAAGTTTTTGTGTAAAGGGAACGTTGATAAACCCTTAAGTTTTTTTTGTTTAAAGGGAAACGATAATAAAACCCTTGACGATGAGGAAAGGATGGTCATCGCAACCATTGTCGGGTTCGGAAGTCGATTACGCAAGGGGAAGGTATTAGCACCCCTCACGTCCGTTGTACTCAACGGGAACCTTCTATTTGGCTAAAGCTTAAATTATTTTTAAATGTTTTGCGCGCATGCTTATCTATGTCAAAAGAAAATATACTAAAAGGGGGGAAAAGAGATAAAAACAAACGAAAGGGAAAAGGAAAGTTTTTATTATTGCACTTGACAAGATGTCGATCTTGCTCCTACGTATCTCCCGGTAGTCGGAGAATTCAAAGCGTACGTAGTTCTTTGGTAGAAAAACGTATATATGTTGGTTAATTTTAAATGGACGATGTTTTAACCAAATTCTGGCGATTCAACGTAGCTTGTCTGCTCGCGCTCGGGAGACTTATTAAGCGTATAGCTTGTATGCTCGCGCTTGGGAGACTTATTAAGCGTTTGTTTACGAATCGCGCTAGAATGTTAAAAGGTATGTCCGTTGAGGTAAAAGGGTCGAGTTGGTCGCTATGGGACCAAAAGAGGTGCAATGGACTCAAACGAGTCAATCATTGACCGAGGGGACTCCAACGAGTCGGGGGATTGTTCGATTGATCCATTGGGATCAAGAACGGGTACAATGGACTCGGGCGAGTCGAACATTGACCGAGTGACTTAAACAAGTCGAGGGATCGAACCTAGTGGCCACGGGAGACCAAAAGGTTTGGATTGACCACAAGGGGCCAAGATTTGGTTTGGTTATGGTTGGATACGTTGAAAAAAAATGGGAATGACGATTGTCCGAACGACGAGACATACGTCACGCATTCGTACAATCGGGGCAATGGAGAGACATACGTCACACCATCCCTTTTTTCATTCAAGTTTTTGGGGAGAATTCTTTTAGAAATCCCAAAGTATATCAAAACACTTGGTTTGAAAACCCAAAATGAAAATATTTTAGCAAATTGTTAGAAAACGCACAAGTTCGGCTCATTTTGCGAATTGTTTTGAAGAGCGAACAAATTCGGCGTATGTTCACGCTTGAGTTTTGAAAATCATGAACAATATTTATTGCTCAAGTTTGGATTTGAAATGATGAACATAGCTGGTTTGTTCATGCTGTTTTGAAAGGTTGGGAACATAACTTGTTTTACAAGTTATCCACAAAATGTCGCCCGAACTTGCGAATTTTCCAATATTGTGCAAAATCCTTGAACTGGTTTGAAAAACATGAGTTTTAAAACTCCTAGGTTCTGAGCTCTTGGGCTAGAACCTCAAAAATTGGCCATTTGGGCACCTAAACTCAGATTCTGAGTTCTGTCATGGTCGCTCTGCGACCATGACTTCGCACTGCGAACAATGCAAAAAAATTGAGTTCAGAAGCTGTTTCTGAACTTTTGTTCAGAAACAACTTCTGAACACACTCAGGACCTTTTAGGAGGGTGAAAAACTTTGAGTTTTTGGGATGAAAAAGGCTGGACAAACCAGTTTTGATGTTTTGAAAACCTTGGGATTTCTTTGAAATTCAAAAGGGGTTTTTTAGAACCAAAGGGTTTTGAACCAAAATTGCTATGCAAGCACAATTGAAAATGCAAAACAAAAGCTTAGAAACTTACAGAGATCCTTAGCAAAGCTCCAGCTGCAGTGGATTTGAATTGGTTGAAGGTTCTCACAAAGGTTTTTGATGTTAGTAATGAACTTTGAACTTGGTAAAGCTTTGTGTTTGATTGGTTTTCTCTGGTTGTTTGGCTGGAATGAGTAGTGTTTCTTTTGCTCTTTGAATGCTGTATTAACTGCTCTATCTTATGTTATGCAATGCTGCATTTCCTCTTGCCTTGCATCTCTATTTATAGGCCAAAATGCAATCTCTAATAATGATGAAAAAATCCTAGAACCTAGCTGATTTGTGGGCTAAATTCAGGCTATTTGGCTTTGCATTTAATGCTAATGGATAGAGGCAACCCTGCCTTGTGCCAAGGGTTAAGTCTTTGACTGATTTCAGCCACAAATTCAAAGGTTTTAGGATAGAAATGATGAGAAACATGGCTGAATTGCAATTGGCCAAGCTTGGGGATCAATCCTTGCAATCTCAATGGTTTATCAATAAAAACGTGCACTGTGATGTGCAGAGATTGGGGGATGAAAAAGGCTACAATTGGCTGGTGTGAGAGGGTGAAAAGCTGTTGCAAAACAGGGTAGGCACTCATGGCTTTTTCAAGTGAAAAATCCAGCTGGTTTGACTGGTTTTGGGGAAGCAAGCAGGAGGAAAGTCTTCAAGCAGGTGGCTGGCAACCTTGGGGTGGTTAACAAGTCACTTGGGGGGGACAAGAGCTGCCCAAGGGCAAGCCCACTTGCTTGTCACATGCTAGGTTGGAAGAAAAAGCTTCCAACCTTGGCATTAATGGCAAGTCTCTCATTTCTGGTTTTGCTTGGCCCAATTAGCCATGAATGCTGATTAAAATAAATATGCAAATGATGTGCAACAAAATCTGGAATTAAATCAAAAACACCAAAAATCTGCAGAAAAATCGCAGACTTCGCAGTGCGAAGGGAGCTTCGCAGTGCGAAGTCCTCATTTTTGAAATGTTGACTTTTCTGTTGACTTTTGTTGACTTTGACTTTTTCTCCCTCTTTGATTTTTTTTGATTTTTTTGTTTTAAAAGGCTTAGGACAAAATTGGGGTACTACAACTAGGATTGTGGAATCAAGAAATGCAAAATTTATTGAAAATGACTTGATTAGTGGGAGCGACCAGTTCAAAGAAGTAATTTCTACGAAATATCACTATGAGGCTGAGCCTTCTAGATCAAGTGACATACTGATTGTCATTCACACCCCTCAAGTACAAAGAGGTGTTAGACAAACAACAATTGAAATTCCACAAACTGTTGAAAATGATCATGTAGATCTAGTTATTGATGAGGAACATCAAGAAAATGTTGAACAACCTGTTATTGAACCGGTTGAACAACAAGATCCTCAAGAAGATAATGAGATAACATTAAGAAGATCTACTAGAGTCAGAAAGTCAGCAATTCCTAATGAATTTCTAGTGTATCTACAAGAATCAGACTACAACATAGGAGCCGAAAATGACCCTGAACCATTTTCACAAGCCATGACTTCTGAGGAATCAGATTTATGGCACGATGCCATGAAAGAAGAGATGAATTCAATGGCATCAAACAAAGTCTGGGATCTTGTCAAGTTTCCTAATGGTGTAAAATCCATTGGATGTAAATGGGTCTTTAAAACCAAACGAGACTCACAAGGCAATATTGAGAGACATAAGGCAAAACTTGTTGCCAAATGATTCACTCAAAGAGAAGGAATCGACTACACAGAGACTTTTTCTCCTGTGTCTAAGAAAGATTCTTTTCGAGTAATTATGGCGTTGGTAGCTCATTTTAATTTTGAGTTGCATCAAATGGATGTGAAAATAGCATTCCTAAATGGTTCTCTAGAGGAAGAGGTTTACATGAAACAACCTGAAGGATTCTACTCTAGTGAAGGTGAGGACTTAGTCTGTAAGCTTAATAAATCCATCTACGAATTGAAACAAGCCTCCTGCCAATGGTATTTAAAATTTCATGAGGTAATCACTTCATTCGGTTTTGAAGAGAATATCATGGATCTGTGTATATACGAAAAGGTCAGTGGGAGACATATTTGTTTCCTTGTGTTATATGTTGATGATATTTTGCTTGCGACAAATGATAAGGGTATGCTATATGAGGTGAAACAGTTTCTCTCAAGGAATTTTGATATGAAGGATATGGGAGAGGCATCTGATGTCATTGGCATTAAGATCCATAGAGATAGAAATCGAGGCATTTTGGGTTTGTCTCAAGAGGCCTATATCAACAAAGTTCTTGAGAGATTTAATATGATAAATTGTTCACCAAGTGTGGCTCCCATCGTGAAGGGTGATAAATTTGAATTAAGTCAATGCCCACAAAATGATTTTGAACGAGAACACATGAAGAACATCCCATATGCTTTAGCTGTAGGAAGTCTTATGTATGCTCAGGTTTGCACCAGACCTGACATTGCATATGATGTTGGAGTTTGGGAAGATATCAGAGTAATCCAGGTGTTGACCACTGGAAAGCTGCATAGATGGTGATGAGATTTCTTCAAGGTACAAAGAATTTCATGCTCATGTACAAACGAACAAATAACTTGGAAGTAATTGGCTACTCCAATTTAGACTATGCTAGTTGCATTGATACCCAAAAATCAACATCGGGTTATGTTTTTATGCTAGCTAGTGGAGCTGTATTTTGGAGAAGTGAGAAGCAGACCTTGACTGCTACTTCCACTATGGAAGCTGAGTTTGTTTCTTGTTTTGAGGCTACCTCGCATGGTGTGTGGTTGAAGAGTTTCATATCTGGGCTTAGAGTTGTTGATTCTATTTTGAGGCCATTAATGATGTATTGTGACAACTCTGCTGCGGTTTTATGGCTAAGAACAACAAAAGTGGAAGTCGAAGTAAACACATCGACATTAAATACTTAGCTGTAAGAGAACATGTTAAAGAAAATAAAGTGGTCATTGAACACGTTGGCACAAAATTGATGATTGCTAATCCTTTGACTAAAGGCATGCCACCAAAGAATTTTAAGGATCATGTAGGGAAACGTATTCACTTTGTTTCATGGTCACTGAACCTACTCTTCTTTCTATAGAAAACTACACCATCGAGTTTGAGTGAGTTAAGGTTTAGAATAGTAAAACAGAACGGTTGTAGCAACATCAAGAAACTCTTTTCTCACATAGCAATGGCTGGAGGTTAGTGCTCTTAATTTGCTTCCGCTTACTGGTTTAAATGTGTTGTTTATGTTGTTTAACATGTTTAAATCGATTAGAAAATTTACACAAACAAGGACTACAAATGATGATCAACAATAATAGTCGTAAGGCCAAATGGAAAAACACCCAGGCAAGGCTATATCAAATGGAACTGTGATGCAAACCTGAGTGAAGCGGGGTCCTGGGGATTTAAGCCATCTTTCGAGACGAAGATGGACAACTTAGTTGCATGTACTTAAAAACCGAAAGGATTTGACGATGCTTTCACCGCAGAAGCTTTTGCCATATATAACACTATATATCTCGACGATGATTGTTGCTTCTTTCATATTGAAATCGAGAGTGATAGTACTGAAACCAATATGAAGGAAGGAACTCAACACTTGCAGCAATGAACTGAACAACAAAACCACCACAACAACACGAACTAAATCGTCCAGATCGTGAAGCTTACAATCTTAGCAAACGAAGACAATTGAAGATGGGTTATGAAGCAATCTGCACCGACCAAAACCCAGTTTCAAAAAACAAATGATAGTCATAACCGAAAAAGGGTAAATCGAATAAGTTGAACTAACAGAAGTGTGGCAAGAACCACCTATAACGACGAAGAATAATAATGAACTCATATGCAAGAAACACCACACGTATCAATGTCAAAACCAACCCAAATGCGAGATACACCACACCTAAAAACCTGAACAAATTGAAGGACTATGACACAATATGTGCTCACACAAAAATACAGCGTGAGCCAGCCAATGAACAAATATGTGTTTAAAGAGCCATTAGGAGCAAAAAATTATGCTGTCAGTGATGAAGCACTTTCGTAGCATCATGCGGCGTTGAGCGATCTCATTTAGAGTTTGATGATAACATGTTACACAACCTTGAGAGCCGATCACACCACCACGAAGCTGTGGTTACATTAATAACAACTGGTTTGGATTTTGGATTGAGAGGGTGGTAGTGGGTGGCGGTGAAGTGTGATTGAGTAAATTAACTTTCAATTTAATTTAAATTAATATTTTTTTATTAAATTTGTATAAATACGTTAACTTCCCATGCTTGGCACGGGCATCACACTAGTTGTATTGAAAATGACATTTATTAGAAGCCCATTTTCTTATAGATAACTACAGGAAGAAAACACATTGTCAAATACCTTAGAGACCATAATTTCATGTGAAAAGTGGGGAATTGAGAGTTCCAATACCGCCCTTACATATTACAATGATTCTATCAACTAAGTTATGTTCACGAGCAACATAACGACTCATTTCTATCACATTAATATGAGTCCGATTGTCATCTCAATATCTTCTTTCACCGTTAATAAACGGATTTGGATGCATAGAGGCAAACTATTTTTGAGTTAAAAGTGGTTTGGTAAATGTTTTTATAATGTTTTTTTAATGCAAAAGGAAATGTTTTTTTAATTTCACGAGAAAACACACATACATGATATTGGTTTATGTAATATTGATTCTGTTTTTGTTAATCCTATCAACTAATTTCACTGATTATGGTTTATATACTATTGATTCTTATAAAATATAATTAATTTAACAGTCAATATTTTTTTGTGCTTCATCAAACTTTGCAAATGAAGTATTTGATGTATGAATAAATCTCTGTGAAATAATTGCTTTTGTTTCTGTAACTCTTTGTTATCTTATTGAGAGGTAACTACATGCTGTTTGTTTTTGATACTTACGAAAATTGGTATAGAATTTTTTTATTTCATGTTAATAATATTGCATTATGACAAAAAAGTGTGTGATAATTGACCTTTGATGCAGGGTGTGTTATGAGAAAACTGGAACAATTTAAGTTCTAATGATTTTGTAGGGTATAGTAGTACTGGATCACTTTAGAATAGCAAAGCTTTTAGCCGCATAATATGAGTTTTTCTGCAAGAGGCTGCTTCCTGTGTCAATTGCAGACACAAAATATCTGCATAATGTAGTAGGAGATACAAAAATAAGAAAATGAGATGGGATGCAACTGGATCAACTTTATACAGAATACATATTTTCTTGAGAGATAGTAAAGACAGGGACACTCTGATTCGATGCAATCTCAATGCTTTGGTAAGTATTAGAATAATGATGCAAGCTGTAATTTAAACATCACTATTATGATTATGGAACTGAAATGATGCAAGCTGAGTAGTGAGCCATTTTATCAAGACCTTTACAAAATACAAATATCTAAGAATTTGGACTTATGGTCTAACTCAATCCTACAAAGCCGGTTTATGAGGCGAGAATTGTCCTTACTTTATAACACAATGAGTGAGGTGGGGCATACTGCGACTAAGGCAAAATTTCCAACAAAGCATATAAATAGGCTTTATCATATGTTAGTGTCGGTTAGTTTCATATGTTGGAGAGTGAATGAGTTCACCTCCTCTTTCATCATTCCTTGATTTATTTTGACTACAAAGCAAGTTGCACCAGAACTCTAACTCGACACTATGTGAAATATAATACCGAAATCTTGGCACTTTTGTTGTTGCATCTTATTGAAACCAATTATCTAATCTGCTATCAAACCAAGTGATTTAGATTTCTTCAATGATTTTAACTCATTAATCAACTGAATCAAGTTGTTGTAAGAGTGTCCACCTTCCTCTATAGTTATCTTGGCAGCATCACCAAGTTTCTTTGCTCTCATCCTCATTTCTTTGCTCTCTTGGCCACCTCCCATCAAAATCTCCACAGCCTTAACTATCTCTTCCCTTCTCACCACTTCCTCTACACTAATTCTATTCCAAAACTCGTTCTCTTTTGATCCAACAGAAACTCCAATCTTTAAAACATCAACAAGAAACTTCTCGTTGTAAAATTGCTCAGCAAAAATGGGCCATGTGATCATTGGCAAACCAGCATTCAAGCTTTCGAGAATTGAGTTCCAACCACAGTGAGTCACAATCCCTCCTGTTGCAGGGTGATCCAATATCAGAAGCTGTGGTGCCCAGTCCCAAATGATACAGCCCTTTTTGCTTTTTTTCAACCTTTCCTCTAATTCTTGCAGGAAACCTTCTTCATCATCATCTCTATCATATTTTCGTACGACCCAGATAAAATTATGACCTGAATTTTCAAGCCCATGAGCAATTTCTACAAGCTGAGCATGAGGAAGCCAGGTAAGGCTTCCAAAACTTACATACAATACAGACTCGTTTTGCTTTGAGTTAAGCCAATTTAGCAATTCTGTCTCTTTTCCAAAGTTCTTCTCCATGTGTCCCCTATTAGTCTTGCTTTCATCATTCTTGTTAGCCCAAGCTGAAACTGGTCCTACATTCCAAGATTTGATTCCCATTGTAGTTTGACTAAGTTTCTCATAATCACTTTCAAGTTCATGAAAACTATTGTATAGTGTTCCATAGCTTCTTTTCTCTGATTCAAACACTTGTTCAAAAAAGGCAGGGGCTGAATTCTTTGTCCTTAACCAACCAGGAAACTGCAGAGGAGTCATCTCAATTGTATGAGGCAAACAAGGAATAGTAAATTTCTGTGTATCAGAAACTAAATTATCATGAGGTCTATACTTCATGATAAAATGAAAGGCACAATTAGAAAAGTAGCTTGAACTGTAATAGTAAATCCTTGGAATGTTTAGTTTTGAAGCTGATTCAACTGTCCAAGGATACATCATATCAGTGACTATACAATCTGGTTGAAGTTCTTGAAACAGAACCTCGATTGAATCTTGGAGCATCGGTATCCCACGGCTGATTTTACCAAGAATTTCTGCTGAAGTTCCATGTTTGAAGTTTTCAATACCATCAGGGAGACCAACTTGGGATGAAGGGAACTGAATAACATGTGTTTTGATAGAGTATCCTGAATTTAAGTCACTATCTATGGCTTTTTGGAATGTTGAAGCATTAGCATGTGTAGTGATGATGGTAACATTAACACCATGCATGGCAAATAGTCTTGCTGTGTCAATCATAGGGTTCATATGGCCAGGAGATGGAAATGGAAGAAAAATTACATGAAGTTGGTTATTGGATTGTTGAGATTGAGACTCCATTGTTGCTTGGTGCTGTTGGTTAGAGAGTTGATATTTATTTTAATGGTACTTTCTGTGGCTGATATAGGAAAACGAAAAAACAGAGAAATTTCCCCATTTATCTTCTCAACAATATCAGGTTGAAAACTATTTCAATTCCATAGCAGACTTAGAAAAGTATTCACCACTAAAATCACAACATTAACCTCATTAATTTTTGACACCAGTTTCTTTTTTGCTAACATTTTTTTCCTTCTTTTTTTTCTTTAAAAAATATTCACATACAATTCATAGCCGAGATAATTGTTAATTTATTTACATCTTCTAATTGAAAATGAGAATTAATATAATATAGTAATTATAAAAACAAAATAAAAATAACCTTTTACAGATTTTCCATCGTTCTAAAATGTGATTTTGTCAAGTCGTCAACTTTTTGGTATGTCATTTTATTGTTCTTTTCACATTGTTTTTATGGAAATAAGTCATTAAAGAGTGTCGTTGAAGCGTATGATTCATACACGTCACAATTATTTGCCACTAATCATTTTGTTTTATTTTAAGAAACTAAAATGGAATTAAATATAACCAAACAACTTTACTTTCCCGCACAAGGAGTGCAAGAGAGAAGCAAAGAGAAAAGTATTGTTACATCAGATAATGGTTAAAAGCACCAAAAAGAATGCAAAGAAAACAATCACAAGCATAAAAGAGTATTGAGCCACCACATGTGATACTTAAAAGCAAAATTGGTGTGTTTTGCCTTCAACCACCCAAAAGATTTCACCTTGATTTTATCAAGCAAGTGGTGGATAGTATCGTTTTTATTCTTGAAGATTCTTCCCAAACCGCGGAAAACGAAATTAGTTGAATAACGTCGCATTTGTATTTAGAGAAGCCTCCCAAGGCACCGAACTGAGTGATGTGATCGGAGATATGGTACGAATTGACCATAAGAAAGCCTAACCAATCATAAACAGCGATCTAAACTTAACGAAAATAGTTGCAATGAAGAAATGGATGAGCCGCATCCTCAACATTACCACACCCTCCCACACAAGACTGAGAAGTAGCCGGAATCACCCATCTCTTACGAAATTGTCTTTTGTTGGAAGACGATTGAGAAGCAGATGCCACACGAAGAGATTGACTTTTGAAGGTGAGAAAAACACAAGAAGGGGGGGTTGAATTGTGTTGACTTTTTCTTCTTTAAAAATGACTAAGACAAAGATCAGGTAGGTTCTGATGGAATTCAGAATCTGAGTATGAGGTTCTTATGTCAAAACAGAGTTTCAGAGTCTTAAGGAAACCTTTAGAGACTGATGCAGCAGATAAAAGGTTAAGAGATAGAGAAGAGAAAGACACAAGCAATTATTCTGGTTCCTTCCACAATCCGGAAGTAGTCTTGTCCCCTTGTTACTTACAAGAGATTTTTTCACTATAATCCAATGATTACAACAATTGCTCAAGCACAAATCAAGAGACTTCCACAATGCTCAAACACTAAGTAAGAGACTTCTTATGCTCAAACACTAAGTAAGAGACTTCTGATTGCTCAAACACAAAGTAAGAGACTTCTAACAAATAAGTTACACAGAATTTGTTTGGGATGAACACTTGATATACTATCATAGGTGCTCACAAAATACAACACAGTTTTTAAGACTCTAGACTTAAGAAATTCTAAGATGAGAAAGTTTATAAGAATTTCTAAGTGTTTGATGTGTTTAGATTTTCGCAGAGTATTGACACTTGTGAAAAATTTTAGAGTTCTATGTTTCTTCAAGTCTTCAATCCTTTATAGAGGAGTAGAGAGACGTTGAGAAATGCCAAATCATCAAAAGAGTCTGTTGGAGAAGCTTGATCTTCCACTGTTGATTTGTTGCTTGATATGGTTCACGTACTAGGAAGAATAACGTTTGAATCCTTTTCTTCAAATGGAATGAACCATTTCTGAGTAGGAGACAACTTTTGCAGAGTACGTGTTCTGAGTCTGAACAGTTGCAGTGTACTATGTACTTTTTGAGAGTGACAGCAGTTGACTTCTGATGATCATTAGAAATTCCATCTTTTGGAGCTCTCTTCAGATCCTCAAGAATTCTTCAGAACTTGACTTCAACTTCTGATGCTTCAGACTTCAGATCCTGATACTTTAGACTCTAACTTGCAACGCATCTTCTCATTGTGTTTCTTTTCTCTTCAATTTGTTCTTCTAGAACCAACAAATGATTATTTCTTGTATAAATTTTTGTCTATGGTCCTGCATACTTGAACAAATATTAGCATATCAATTTATCTTTTAATACCTTGTTATCATCAAAACCAAAGAGGTTTGTTCAAAAACTATTTTGTTCCAACAACTTTCAAAGGAACATCTTGTTGCCAAAAAACAAGGTTATCATCTGCAATGATGTGTCGATTTGTTGATTGTTTAGAAGCTTGTAAGCATTATTCACATTAGTTAAATTTATTTTTTATACTTTCTATATAGAAATAAGAATAGTTACAATATACTACGTACTTATAATTTATTATAAAAATCATACACTAAACAAATATTTATCACTAAAGAATTATTTACAATAACAATTTTTTTTAATATCTTTGACGTCGCTAGAAAAGCGAACAATTATAATAGAGCAATTAAAACTTTTGCACACTTCACTGTTTTTATGTTGTTTTCCACTAAATGAATCATTAAAAAGTATAGTTGAAGGGTACAATTCTTACATGGATCAATTGTTTGTCACTGATCAATTAGTTAATTTTGTTTTTGAGAGGTAATTAAATTTTGTATACCTTCTAAATAAAAAAATAATAATAGTTATAAAAACCATACACGGGACAACTATTATAAAAACCGTGTGTCCAAAGATACAATTGCCTACTCGGTTAGACGTCATTCTAGCAATATAGCTATGACCAATGTCTTGGACCATAACCATCTTCGTTTATCACAACTTCTTGATGTTATAGACGGTGAGTTCAGCATCATTGAATGTTTGATTGCACATTAATTTTTTTTTCCACAAAGGTGGTAACATAATATGTATAAAGCTATTATTATAGATTGGACAATAAATATTAGGTCGAGTTTCAAAATATAGGGTTATTTTTTTAGAAGGAAAAAACTAGGGTTAATAGTTATTGAAAACTTAAACCAATTTATGAACATTCATAAACGTATAGAAATCATTAAGATCAAATAGTAATTGAATATAACTAAGCAACTCAATGGTATCCAAAGATTCTCCACAAATTAGATGGTTCAAGTAACTATAGAGAACACTTGTATTGTATAATCCAAAGCTTGATGGAATTAAATCCCTCAAAAACTAATTTTAGTGGAATTGACTTGTGAGAGGGACAAACAATCAATTGATAGCTGCTGGATTCAATTTAACTAGAACGATTGGTTTGATATAGCAAAAGCGAGTCTCGCTTTTTCTTAACTTTCTCGCCCTAGCACATCACCGTAAACATGAATTAAATCTTTAAAACAACTCTACTTGATTCAAATATGTTTCGTTTGTTTCTAACTAGCAATATAAGTTACTTTGACTATATATTTTAACTAATATATATATATATATTTATAAATGTTAGTATATAAGATGTTCAACTTGTTTCAATGAATTTTTTAAAATATCAAATTTTTATAATTTTTATTAAAGATAACTAAAGATATTAATTATGTATTGATATGTGTAAAGTAGTTGACTCATATGTATTTAATATCAAAGGGAGTATATGGTTTACTTAATACTAGCAGCAGACATTTTTTACTATTTTAGTTTGTATAATATTATGTTATCTAAACTTATTTAAATTTTACTTTTGATATTCAATTTATCTGTTTTTAAATTTGAAAAATTGTAATAAAAAAAATTCAATAACAAAAATAGGAAGATAGTTTTTTATTTTCCTCTGATTGTGATGTAGAGTTGAATTTTAATTTAAGGTTTAATTAAGGCTAAATCCATTATGGGGTCCTTTAAGTTTAATGTTTGTCCATTATGATGTTCTTTAAAGTCTTTTTAGTTTTAAATTAGTCATTTATGTTAGTAAAACTGTGCGCCTAGTTTTTAAGTCAGAGAATATATGCATTGTTATCCTCTTCCCATCAAACTTAGTTAAAAAGTACTTATGTGAACTTTTATTGCTAAGTTGGTAGATCTTGTAAGTTTTAGATTGAAACCTAAGAGGGGGGTGAATTAGTTTTTTGACTTTTTAGGATAATTTTTCAGAGTTTAGTGTTCTTGATAATTTTTCGGGAAAGTTATTATGAAAGTCTGAATGGAAATGCGGAAAAATAAAGAGTATAGGGAAGAGAAAAACACAAGAGAAATTATAGTGATTCCCGTAATGGTACATCCACTCCCTCCACAACCCGTGAAGGAATTCACTATGTTAGAATCTTTGTTACAAGTAATCTCACCCAAGACCCCCTAACAATCTTTCTAACATACACCAGATAGCATCCCACTATCTTTACAACAATTCTCACCAACAATGGCAAGAAAACTTTACAACAATGTAATTGAAGAATAACAAATGTATGACTGTATATTTTTTATCAATATCACTCTTAAACAAATGGACTTAGTGCTCATAAAACTTTTTAATAAATGTTAAAGTGTGGGCAAAGTTTTCCAAACAATTTGAATGAAAGTTTGAAAGCAAGTGCAATTGAAAAAAAATTCACAATTGAGAATTTGAAAGTTATTGTCTTGTTTATTGCTTTGATTCTCAATTGAATTTATAGACCAAAAAGATGTTTATGAAGCAATGCTACTTTTCAAAAAGAAATAGTTGCCAATTAAATTTAAAAAGTAGCCGTTGTCACAAATATGAAATAGGCAACATATTCTTTTTTTAAGAATAGCCTTAAAAGAAACCCAGCCGTTTGACAATATTTGAGAAATAGCCGTTGGCTTTGATGTGCAAATTTCCATAATAAAAAATTGAATTATAAACAACAAATACCATATGAAAATCAACGACCATGTAAATTTCATTTTCAAATTCATAATTGATTATGATAAAGTAAAATGCATGCTAAAATATATTTTTCCAAAATCAATTATAATTTTTCTCATAAAAAATATTTTCATGCAAAATCACATTTAAATAAAAATCATTGTGAGTGTGTGATTTATTTTCAAGAAATTTTTAGGCGTTGCTTTATATGGCGACTTAGAAATAAGTTTGTAATTATTTTCTGAGCATTCTAAGTTGTTCCATAAGTTAAGAATGATAAATCAAAAAATAATTTGCCATACTTACAAAGTGTATAACCAAGAAGCCTAGACACTAATCTTCATTCTTAATTTCCATCTTGTGCCTCCATACTTTTTCTTCTTTTGTGATGTGAGTTTGTTATCATCAAAACCCAGCCAAAGTTAGAAGGAAATCTTCTTCACAATCTCCCCCTTTTTGATGATGACAAACCATATCTTTTTGACAATGTTTGCTCAACGAAACTCTCACTATCTTGTATATCTCCCCCTTTGTTTTGCAATTGGATAACCTGAAATAGTTTAAGAACAAAACACAAACATACACTTTCTCCCCCTTTTGACATCATCAAAAAGAAGAAAGAAAGGATAAGATCCAAATGGTCGAAATAGAAGGGAGATAACAAATTTTATATAAAAGTAATTTATCTTCTTCACAATGAATATTCAATCCTTCACATTATTTTGCACATATCATATGAGATAAATAATTTAAATACAATGATTTCTCACACAAAACAATAGCATCATTAAAGCATCCAATTGATATTTTTTCACAAGTCACATATGCTACTGTTATAACATTAGTCAAATATTCGGACATAATATATTTATTTAAATTAATTAATTATATTCCAAAACTTTTTACCCATGAGCAGTAAAAAACTAGCAAGTAACGTTCATGTTTTAGGCTAAACATTGCAAGCATGAAATAACAACAATTAACATTTAATATGCATTCAAATATGTCTGATAAACCAAACTTATTCATACTTGTCAAAATTCGCAAACATGAATCGTTTCTAAGTCATGCATGCATTAATTTAATATCATACATGAATTTAGAAGACAAAAAACATCATATATCTATATAAAATAATTGTGTACCTTTCACCATGGTCATGAATAAATAAGAATTCAACTAGCAAGTGATCATCTCTTCATCAAATCGTATCCATTAAATAATCACAAATAAATCGTAAATCGAACCATATCATATGGTCTTCTATCTTTAAAAATCAATCTTAATTTGACAACATTTGCATATGATGATCAAGTACCTACAAAATAATTAATAGTACTTTCTAGGTACCCATTTTTCTTTGGGTCCTTGTGGGTTAATACCTTTCTTTATCCAAATAAATTCACCATAAGGAACACCAATGTTTCTTATGTAGCAAGTATTTGGAGTATGACCTTTTATGTTACAATAGAAACATGTTAAATTATGACCATGATGTGAACCAAAATTATTTCCTTTGTAGAAATTATTCTTAACATTTGAATTATATTTCTTAAACGAATTGTTAGAATAATTTCTTCCTTCAGAATTAATTCTTTGATTCACATTCTTGGAAGAATTAACAACATGCATTTTCTTGGTTTCTGTGTTGTTGGAATTTGTGCTTGCTTTAACAAAGACCGTTTTATTGGTGTTTGGTTTATCAAATTTAGAAAAACCAAGCCCGGTTTTGTTGTTTGAATATATTTGTCGGCTGAGCACATCTTCCAAACTGTTGTGACCTTTTTCAAAATTTTTGATTACTTGATTTAATTCAACAATTTTTGTCTCATGTTCTTTACATTTATTACATGAAGAACCTTTAACCTTTTCTAATTCTACTTGTGCATCAAAAACTTTTCTTTCTAAAGATACAATTTGTTTCTTTTGTTTTGCACAAGTTTTAGCAAAATTAATACATTCTTCATGCAATTCATCAAATGCATTTTGTAATTCCTCATATGAAGGTTGAATTAATTCAGAATCACTTACCTCTTGTTCATCATCGGAGTGGTGTGACGCCATTAAAGTTAAATTTGCACATTCATCATCCTCTGATTCTGAAGATGAACTTATATCGTTGTCATCCCATGCAATGTAGGCCCTTCTTGGCTTGAATTCTTTCTTTCCTTTCTTCTTTGCAAGGGTTGGACATTCTGCCTTCATGTGACCTTCATTTCCACATTCGAAACATGTGAAATTCTGTTTTGATGTAGAAGCATCATTCTTCTTGTGAAATTTTCTAAATTTAAAATTCTTATTTTTCTTAAGAAATGTTCCAAATTTTTTCACAAGAAAAGTAATGTCCTCATCTTCATCAGAACTTTCATCTTGTTGAACACCATTGGACTCTACCTTCAAGGAGATATTCTTATGTTTCTTTACTCCTTCTTCATGTTGTTCTAGTCTTGCAAGTTCAATTCCATGCTCTTGTAATTTCCTGAAAAGTGCTGCCAACGATATGTTTGAAAGACTTTTCTTTTCAGATATGGCTGTTACTTTTGGTTACCATTCCCTTGTGAGTGACCTGAGAATCTTCAAGTTTATTTCATTGTTGGACAAGGTTTTTCCAAGGGCTGCAAGATGATTGATAAGATGTGAAAATCTCTTCTGGAAGATGTGTCAGACTGTTGAGTTTTGGATGAAGACGCCATTGTTGTTCTTCAAACCTTCCGGATGATGTCTTCAGAGGTTGGATGCGTTTTTAGTAGAGCTGGTTCTGAGAAATTGTTGTTCTCAGAGAAAGGGGAGAAATTGTTTGTTTCAAAGATAAACAGACTAAGAGAGAAGAGGAATAGTTCCTGTGTTTTCTATCAATCAGTTTGGAAAAATGGGTAGAAAAGGTTAAGGAAGCACTTTTTATATTCCCCAAGGTATAACTTTATATTGCTTCCTACTTTAAATCTTGACAGATGTCAACATCCTAAGTTGATAATCCAAAAGTTGGTTTTTGGGCGTTACTTAGTCCAAAACGTGGCCCACTGGCTCTTGTGAATGTGGTGCCATAGGGTTGTTTTCAAATAAAGAGAAAAATACCGTTACGGTTTCCACGAAGTCGAAACATATGAATTTTCACTCGACATGAGAAGTTAAGTGAAGATGTTCTATTGGTCGAGCCTAGTTCGAAAATTAAGAGAAAGCAGCAAATAGGAAATAAAAATGGCATTTGATTAAATCAAAATTCGAAGCCAAGCATTGGGTAGATTACACAAAATGTCGAAGCAAATTGACATTAGAAACATTGTTTGACATGAAAAGTACATCAAAATGGCTTCAAGGCCCTAAACAACAACAACCTAAAAGCCTAAAACCTAGAAGTTTTCGTCTTCCAGGAAGCGAAACTCGTTTAGGAACCACATGACTTCCAAGTCGAGGTGACAGTAGAGGCAAAGTTCAGTTCTTGAATATTCATCGTCCGAACCTGGTAAAGGCCAGAAAATTCCTGATCTTCTCCCATGTCCTTTGCATGTTCCTTGAGCAGAACAAGTGACTCGAATGACCAAGCTTGAAGGCAAAGGCCTGATACCACAATAAGGCCTGTAAGGCAGAAAGTAAGGAAAACCTTGTCCTCCACAAGTAGACCTCCTGCATTCTGCTAGTACTTGACGATCGAAGAGGTCTTTGAAGGTAGGAAAAACCTCCTTCATCGAAAACTCTTTTGAGAGAATTTTGAAGATCATCAGCAAGTATTTGGCTCCATCCATGCCATGAGAAGCTGCTTTACACATAATACGGTAAATGTCGTCCAGATTGTTGGGTTTGTCATGGAGGAGTCTTGTTGTTTCCACTAGTCTGAATGATTCATGGCCACTTAGGATCATCCTTTGCATAAAAGCGAGCTTTTGCACAGAAGGGAAGTTATCAAAATAATACCAGAGGCAGTTGCGTTGTATAGCCCTGAAAACTGTTTTCTAGTCCGCCAGTCGACGGTGAGTGGTGGAGGTTGCCCTGAAGTTGAGCAGATTCTGGGTACCCATAACAGCTATTTTTTGGGTGATTTTGCTTAGCAGGTCTTCTGGAAGTCTATCCATGGAAGAAAGAAAAAGGAAGATGGCTATTTGGGGAAGTTTTCTGGGAAAGAAAGTGATAATGAAAAGAGTAAAAAGGTGTATTTTTATACTTATTACTGAGGGGAAACCGAAAAGACTATTGATTTGAAAAGTTGAAAAGTCTAGCCATGTGGCGAAAGAAGTCTGAAAGGTTTATGAACTCAGCCGTCAATTACTTCTCCCACGAGCCAAAGATCTCCGAAAATAGTGCAGTAATGATAATCGATTTGGGGAACTGCTCGAGGCGAATGACGTCATCATTCAAGAAGACGTAAGGATTTCTTTGGAGGTAGAGTTTTTTCAAAAGTCAGTTTTCTTCTACAGTATCTTCCGTCGAACCTAACATTTTTGGGGGGCAATTTGTTACCTGTGTTTTTTCCACAAAGGATATTAAATACAGTCACTAAGTTTTGATTGGACACGTGGAAGAAAGGTGGAACTTTTAGTCTAAAGGGTTTCTAAAGTTGCACTTGTTTGCTCGACAGAATCGAAGTGTTTGAGTTGGTCGAAGCACACATCGACGAAGTGAAGTTTGGTTATGATTCGGAAAGTTTCTTTGACAAACTGTCAAAGGTCGCAATTGTCGAAAGAGCAAGATTTGATTTTCAAATAAGTTGTTTTTCTCTGTTATTAGACGTTATTAGTAGTTAAAAGTGTGGATAGGATTGTACAATTATTTCCTTTAGTATAAACAAGAGTTTTCCATGAGGAAAATGGGGTCACGAAATCACTTCCATAATATTCTACACACTCGAAGTATCCAAGTTACATCAAGAAAAGAGTTACGAGTCATGTATGATCCTTGTGAACAACCTTTATTTCAAATCAATGCAATTTGTTTTACTCTAAGTTAATTTCTGCAATCTACTTTCATACTGTAATTCTTTGTCGACAAGTTCAAGCAATCAAACTTGGAGATATTTTGTCTTCTTCTTGTATTCGAAACATACAAAAAATACATAAAAACATGAAAAGATACTCAAACAAACTTGACACACATTGGCCTGAGATTACTGGTTGATCTCGGAAGTAATAAATCTATAACCAGCGGTTGTTTACCAAAAATCAGGGTAAACAGGTACCCATTGCCATCCCTAGATGAGAGTAGAACTTGCGACTTACATGTAGGGGTGGAAATGGGTCAGGTCGGGTTAGAATTTGAGAGGCCTAAGTCTGCCTGCTTCAAAAATTATAAGCCAATGTCTGGCCTATTAGATGCCATAAACTTGTTTTTAAGGCATGGTTTAGTCTTTTTAAAGGCATAAAGAAGCCTGAAATCCTATTTGCAAGCCTATTTTACACTAAGGTCTAGTAACACCAATATGCATACTACTGAATATGCCAAATCTTATGAAGACTTAAGCATAATAACATGTCTACTACTAAATAACCAAATCTTATGGAAGCCTAATCAGACCAATAAGTCTGCTACTAAATAACGAAATCATATCAAGACATGAGTTGATAAAGAAAACTTCAACAATAGTAATAATCGAAAAATATTAGGCTTAATTGTACTTTTGGCTCCTTAACTTTAAAAGAGTTGCGATCTTGGTCCCCTATTAAAAAAATAGCAATTTTAACCCTCTATGTTTATCCCCTTTTGCAAAAGTGGCTCAATCTCTCAATTTTAACCAAGTCAACGCATATGTGGCAACTTACTTAGTTGGGTCAGATGTCACATGTGTATTGTTTTAATTGAAAAAAATAAAAAAAAAACATCTCATTACTATCTCAAATAAAATAATTAATAAGTGAAATAAAAATTACAATTAAATAAAAAATTGTAGATTCATAAACACCCAGATTCATAAATTCATCCTTAAACCCAAAATTTCACTACTAGAAAATTGTCATTTAGTGACCGAATTAGAGACCCAAAAAAATTGGTCACAACAGAGACCGATTTAGAGACTAGATTTTTAGAACAATTGGTCAACGACAAATTTGTCTTTAAATCGGTCACAAAATTATTTTAGAGACTGATTTAAAGTCCGATTTATAGCAGTCGCTACTTAAATTAAAATTAAAATAAAAATATATAATTGGTAACGGGAATCAGGTTATTTTGTTACTTTCCTCTCACTTTGTTACTTTCCACTGTCAAAGGACAAAACGTAACATAACCCCTCCCTCTCTCACACCCACCACCGTTCAGCAGCTTTCTCAGCCAGATCCAGCAACCGCGCAATGAGATCGAAGAGAAAGAGACGTTATTCGAGCTCCCCATCACGAGATCTATCTTCTGGTTCGATTAGTTTTTGGAGAGTATTAATTTCATGGTCGCCCTCCTCTTTTCTCCTTCGTGGTAAGGCCATCGTCTATTCAGCTAGAACATGAGAGAGTAAGTGTAACACTGCCTGCATACTGTAATCGGGTTATTTCATACTGCATACTGCATACTATAATCAGGTTATTTCTTTGATTCATCTTCTTCGATTCATCTTCTTCTACTTTTTCTTCAATTCAATCAGGTTATTTCATCTTCATCTTCTTCAATCAAACTTCACCTTCTTCAATCTAAACTACATTTTCCCTCATCAATCATTCAATCGTTACTGATTTATTTTTGTTCAACTAGATATGAGATGCTTCTCGTTCTTCAGGAGGCCAAAAGTTCCATCTCACATTGAGTGGAAACGAATGTTGGGTGATGCCTATAACGAAATGGAAAAGGCTAAACCGGTGCTGGAAAAGGAGCTTAGCGCCGCTGAACTTCAAACGGCCAATCATCTTGCCCAATACACCTTTGTTTATTGTTGTTACCTCCTTCATGCTCGCGATCTTCGCGAAAGGGTACGTCCTTACTGCTGATTATATTTTCTCTTAAGTTTATCGGTAGAATTTTATTATATAATGACAGTTATACTGATTTCATACTTATGTAGGTGTTAAAGCTAGTTGAGCTAAAACACAGGACTGATTTTTTAAATATTGGAATGCAATATGCTCAAGTACTCTCCAACCGAATCCGGACGATTTACAATCTTTGGTTGATTGTTTTTGTACAATTTGATTTGATAGTAAGTTTTTTTTAAAAAAAAAAAATTATGTATGCTAATTTGGAAAAAGCAATTGTCCTAAAGACCTAGAAGAAGCAATGACTGGACTTCTTTATGCCGGAGACCGTTACGGAGAAATTGGCGCTTTGGCAAGGTTCAAGAGCGCGATGGAAGAGAAATATGGTACACGTTCTGATATAATGTACGAAAAGCACCGTTCCTTAAATAAAGAGGTGAGTCATATAACTGTACTTGGTCCATGGAATGATAAACAGGTATATTAGTATCAATGATGTTGAAGTTTTGAAATGTGTGTTGTAATATATAATGTTAATAGCTTATTAGTTACACAATGATGTTGGTGATTGTTGTAAATTTCTCCAAAAGATGTCTTAGCTTGTACAACATATTGCATTGTTCGTAATTTTAAATTTCACTGTCTGCCAGGTGAAAAGATGTTTAAGAGTGCCCTGCACCTCCGATGATGAAGTTTTAGATCTCATCTACGACATAGCAGTCCGCTACCATATTCTGCATCTGCTCCCAGACAGACTGGCTGTTCCCATTACTGATGTTCAGGGTCGTCTATTCAGCTAGAACATGAGAGAGTAAGTGTAACACTGCCTGCATACTGTAAACTTTTCACATTCCTGTTCGATTTAATTTTCGGAAAACATAATCATTTATGGTTAGAGGTTTATTTTCGGAAACCGTTTTTAAACGTTTCCGATCAGAACTAAGACATGAAAAATGAATGATATTTGTAGTACCCTAATTTTGTCCTACGCATTTTAAAACAAAAAAAATCAAAAAGAATCAAAAGAGGGGAAAAAGTCAAAAGTCAACAAAAGTCAACAGAAAAGTCAACATTTCAAAAATGCTGACTTCGCACTGCGAAGCTCACTTCGCACTGCGAAGTCTGCGATTTTTCTGCAGATTTTTGGTTTCTTGGATTTAATTCCAGAATTTGTTGCATATCATTTCCATAATTATTTTAAGTAGCATTCATGGCTAATTGGGCCAAGCAAAGCCAGAGTTGAAGGACTTGCCATTAATGCCAAGGTTGGAAGCTTTTTCTTCCAACCTAGCATGTGACAAGCAAGTGGGCTTGCCCTTGGGCAGCTCTAGTCCCTCCCAGGTGACCAGCTAACCACCACAAGGTTGCCAGCCACTTGCTTGAGGACTTTCCTCCTGCTTGCTCCCCCAGAAACCAGTCAAACCAGCTGGATTTTTCACTTGAAAAAACCATGATTGCCTACTCTGTTTTGCAGCAACTTTTCACCCTCACACCAGCCATAAGTAGCCTTTTCATCCCTCAATCTCTGCACATTACAGTGCACGTTTTTATTGACCAACCATTGAGATTGCAAGGATTGATCCCCAAGCATTAGCCAATTGCAAATCAGCTTTATTCTTCATCATTACCTTCTAGAATTAGTTGAATTTGTGGCTGAAATCAAGCTGGATCTTGCCCCTTGGTACAAGGCAAGGTTGCCTCTATCCATTAGCATTTAATGCAAAGGGATTCAGCTTAATCTTGGCCACAAATCAGCTGAATTTTGGGATTGTGTAATGATGACAAAGATTTGGTTTTGGCCTATAAATAGAAGGCAATGCCCAAGGATCCAAACACAGTTAACAACAACATTTCAAGAGCAGAAACTCTACTCATTTTAGCCTACAAAACTCCACAAAATAACCAGAAACAATCCATCCAACACAAAGCTTTCCAAAGTTCCAAAACCTTCACCAATATTCAAACCTCTTGTGAAAGCCTCTAACCAAATCAAATCAAGTGCAGCTGGAGCTTTGCTAAGGAGTTCTGTAAGTTTCTAAGGCTTTATCTTGCATTTATAATTGTGTTTGCATAGCTATTTTGGTTCAAAACCTTTTGATCCTAAAAAACCCCTTTTGAATTTCAAAGAAATCCCAAGGTTTTCAAAACATCAAAACTGGTTTGTCCAACCTTTTTCACCCCAAAAACTCAAAGTTTTTCACCCATCTATAAGGTCCTGAGTGTGTTCAGAAGTTGTTTCTGAACAAAAGTTCAGAAACAGCTTCTGAACCCAAAATTTCGCATGCTTCGCAGTGCGAAGTCATGGTCGCAGTGCGACCATGATAGAACTCAGAACCTGAGTTTTTGTGTCAAAATGACCAATTTTTGAGGTTCTAGCCCCAGAGCTCAGAACCTAAGAGTTTTTAAACCCATGTTCTTCAAACCACAGCAAGGATTTTGCATAATTTTGACAAAATCACAAGTTCGTATGACCATTTTGTGAATAACTTGCAAAGCAAGTTATGTTCCCAAACTTTCAAAACCACATGAACAAACAAGCTATGTTCATCATTTCAATCTAAACTTGAACAATAAATATTGTTCATGATGTTCAAAACTCAAAGATGAACATACACCGTTTACGTTCGCATTTTCGCAAAATGAGACGAACTTGCGCGCTTTTTAGCAAATTTGCTAAACCTTCCCATTTTGGGTTTTCAAACCAAATGTTTTGACATACCTTGGGATTTCTAAAGGATTCAACCCAAAAACATGAATGAAAAAGGGATGGTGTGACGTATGTCTCTCCATCGCCCCGATTGAACGAATGCGTGACGTATGTCTCGTCGCTCGGACAATCGTCATTCCTTTTTAATATGTACAACCCCGACCAAACCAAATCTTGGCCCCTTGTGGTCAATCCAAACCTTTTGGTCCCCCGTTGGCCATTAGACTCAACCCCTCGACTCGTTTGAGTCCACTCGGTCAATGTTCGACTCGTCCGAGTCCATTGTACCCGTTCTTGATCTCAGTGGATCAATCGAACAATCGCCCGACTCTTCGGAGTCCACTCGGTCAATGTTTGACTTGTATGAGTCCATTGCACCTCTCTTGGTTCCATAGCGACCAATTTCAACCCTCTACCCTAACGGACGTACCTTTTAACAATTCTAATGTGATTCGCGAACGAACGCTTAATAAGTCTCCAAGCGCGAGCATACAAGCTACGTTTAATCGCAAGAATTCGGTTAAAACATCGTCCAATTAAAATCAACCAACACATGTACGTTTTTCTACCAAAGAACTACGTACGCTTTGAATTCTCCGACTACCGGGAGATACGTAGGAGCAAGATCGACATCTTGTCAAGCGCAATAATAAAAAAACATTTTTTTTCTTTCGTTTGTTTTTATCTCTTTTCCCCCCTTTATTATGTTTTTAACATAAATGAACATGCACGCAAAGTATTTAAAAAAACAATTCAAGCTTTGACCAAATAGAAGGTTCCCGTTGAGTACAACGGACGTGAGGGGTGCTAATACCTTCCCCTTGCGTAATCGACTCCCGAACCCGACAATGGTTGCGATGACCAAATCCTTATCCTCATCTTCTAAAGGGTTTTATTATCGTTTCCCTTTACAACAAAAAAAAAACTTAAGGGTTTATCAACGTTCCCTTTACACAAAAACTTTGGTGGCGGCTTCACAAAGGCCCTCCGAGCGTTTGCGAACGACCTCGGAGGATTTGCGCGTCTTTTTCCCGAGGAAAAAAACGAGGTGCGCACAGCTGGCGACTTCACTGGGGACCCTGTTCCCACTAGTGAGTCAAGCCTAACCTATTTGGTTTAAAGCCAATTGTTTTATTTTCTTTGCGTGCCATTGTGTATTTATTTTATTCATACATGTTATATTTACGCTTTATGTTTATATTTGCTTTATCTGCTTTATATTCATATTATATATATCAAATGCGGGGGTTACTTGAGTGATGTTACTCCACATTGTTCGGGTTAATGCCGGACGTGTGAGGCTCTCTACCCGAGCTTGAGAAAAAAACTAAGTTAGAAGGAGGTTGTGTGCGGAAGCCCGCGTTGACGTATGTCCGTGAGGTGGGATGTCCAACCCCGCTTAGATGAGATTTTCATGTGGAATTAATTGAAGTCATGTCGACGTATGTCCATAGACAACCCTAATTCCATGTGAGGTCTATGACTCTAAGGACCTCTTCTTAGGAGATTTCACAACTTAGAGCCTACATGTGAGGATGGGGGGAAGTTCCGAACCTTCATAAACCATACCCTTGCATAACATTTGCATTCATGAAAGTAATTTTCGCATCGTTTTGCTTTATAGGAGTTTAAAAAGAACGAACAAATATTAGCAAAAAAGAAATATGGATTCCGGGAACAAGAATACGCTCGCCTTCAAAATTAAAGCTCCTAGGGTGGAAAGTTTATTAGCTCTAAGCAAGAGGCTCTCTTCGGTCCACAAGAACATCTTTGAGGCAAGCTATGGGCTAATCCTTGATCTTTTACCCGTAAGAATAGATTCAACCGCCTTAACCACTTTGGCGCAATTCTTCGACCCACCTCTACGGTGCTTCACGTTTCAAGACTTCCAACTAGCACCAACATTGGAAGAGTTCGAGAGGATTTTGGGTTGTAGCATGAAAGGTCATGAACTCTATCTCGGTCCGGGAAAGGATCCTACATTTGAAGCCATCGCCGAATCCTTATACCTCGACACCCAAGAAGTGGCATCTAACTTGGAAGTTAGAGGGAACCTTAAGGGATTTTCAAGAAAGTTTTTGGAAGCCAAAGCTCGGGATTTACTAGCCAACAAAGAGGTAATGGCATTCAACGCCATCTTAGCCCTCTTAGTCTACGGGATTGTCTTATTCCCCAACATGGATGATTTCGTAGACTTTCCGGCTCTAGAGGTGTTTATGACTAAAAATCCAGTTCCTACAATCTTAGCGGATTTTTATCATACCCTCTACTCAAGGCATGAACAAGCAAGGGGACGCAAAATTACTTGTTGCACTCCCGTGGTGCAAATTTGGATGATGTCCCAGATGCCAAGAAACCGAGACTTTGTGGAAAACCGGGCCAAGCTCAAATGGTCGCAACGGATGACAACCCTCGCCGAGAAGGACATCCATTGGTTTTCACCAAACTTAGAGGACCCGGAAATTATCCTCAGCTGCGGGGACTTCCCCAACGTACCCCTCATTGGTACTAAGGGATGTATTAATTACAATCCGGTCCTCTCTCTCCGACAACTAGGTTTTTCAATGGAAGATAAACCTAACGACCTTTTGTTGGAGGCTTTCTACTTAAGGGAAGGCGATCAAGACTCGGCATTGCTAGAGAGAATCCCGGGAGCATGGAGCCAAGTACGCAAGGGAAAGGTCGGCAAGAGAAACTGTGTCGCCAAACCCCTTTATACTCAATGGGTGAAGGAAAGGGTCAAAGCAATCAAGTTACCCTTCGTGGTCATAAACCCTCCAAAACCTCCTACACCTAAACCTATTGCAATCATTCCCAACAAAGAAGTGGAGGACCTCAAGGCTAAAATTCAAGAACTCCAAAACAAAAACGGAGACTTAGAATTGAAGCACCTCCAAGCTTTAGGAGAAATTACTAGGACGAAGAGAGATCGTGATGAAGTATCACATTCTCTCCTAGTATGCCAAAAACGGCTAAGAACCTCCAAAGGGAAAAGGGATTGGATAGGAGGCGGCTTGGTTAGTGCGGATGCTAACCTTGTGGCCAAGGACGAAGAGTTGGAAAGAATTCTACATTCCAACCAAGAGCTCAAGAAGTTTGGCGAACTAGCCATCGAAGCTCAACGGAAATGGAGGTTGAAATTCCAAGAGAAAAATCAACAGCTCCAAGAAGTAGTGAAAGACTACAAAGAGCAGCTTCAAGCCGAACGCGTCCAGCGGCAAAGACATGAGAGTCTCTCTCATCAAGGGAGGCTAAGGTGCAATCATCTCGAAGAAGACATCAAGAAATTCGAAGAGTACTTCGACAAGATTGCAAGAGTTCATGGGGACCACATTGCACAACTACACGATGAAATTAGAAGTGCAAGAGTCAAGCTAGACCAGCGCAAGGAAGTGATTGAGTATGTATGGCAAGACGCCACCCGATTAAGTGAGGATTTCACTAAATTGGTTGCATTCTCAAATTTGGTGATCACCCAACTTCCAAAGAAGCTAGCGGAGGCCGAGATGGTTATGCCCTACTTTGTCATCCCTATGGAGATCCAGAAGTTTATGAAGTTCTGCAAGGACACCATAGATTTCTATAGGGAGGAGATGAGCAAAGCCGAGAAGCGAGCGGCTATTTGATTTGTAATAGCATTAGTTACACTTTGTAAACAAATGTTATTTAATCAAATATATTTTGAAGTATAATCAATTTCCCGGTCTTTAATATTTTGAATTGCTAAATATTAATCGTGCACCTTTAAACTCCATAAAGCAAAACAAAAAAACACACGCATATTTTGCATACATACATCCACATGCATCTTCATGCACATTTTTCAAAAAAAAACTCATTCATGCCCATTTAAACAGTTCAAAGCAATCATAGCCCGAAAACCCCGAAAGCCCTCGGTCCAAGAACCAGATACTCAACACTCGTACGGAACACGAGCTAACAAACAAAGGATCATGGACAATTTGGAACAAACTTAAGCGGCTTTGAGAGAAGAGGTTGATGGAATGAAAGGAAAGATGGATCAGATGCTAGAATTAATGCAAGCTCTATCGGCACGAGAAAGCCACCCTCGCCCAACAACGGATGCATCCAATGTGCAATGGCCCCCTTATGGTTTACCTGTGAATTATACCCCACCCTTCGAAAATGAGGGTCAAGGACCACCTCCACCACCGCTCACAATCCCCGTAAGGAATGAAGAGCGTCGTCCTCAAGGAACCTCCACTACTCAGCATGAAGTAATTCCCCACGATGTGGAAAATAGCCAGCTAAGGCAATTTGCTCCCGACACCACCCACCAAGACAATGATACCACCCATATGTATCGAGTTTTGGAAGAAAGGTTGAAAGCTGTCGAAGGGTTCAGCTCATACGGTGCCCACAACGCCTTGGACATGTGCCTAGTGCCCGACGTGGTAATTCCTCCGAAGTTCAAAGTACCGGACTTCGAGAAATACAAAGGAATTCAATGCCCTCGGAACCATCTAAGGATGTTCTGTAGGAAGATGGCAGCCTACGCAATGAACGAGAAACTCATGGTGCATGTGTTTCAAGATAGCTTAAGCGGAGCGTCCTTGGATTGGTACATGCAGCTCGAGCGTACCCATGTCCAAACTTGGAAGGATCTAGCCAATGCCTTCCTAAAGCAATACAAATATAATTTGGACATGGCTCCAAATAGGATGCAACTACAAAACCTCCTGCAAAGAAGCAATGAGTCATTTAAGGAGTACGCTCAGCGGTGGAGAGAACTAGCTTCTCGGGTGCAACCACCACTATTGGAAAGAGAACTTGTCGACACCTTTATGGGCACACTTCAAGGCCCATATTACGACAAGATGATTGGAAGCACGTCTGCCGGTTTCTCCGATCTAGTCATGGTTGGTGAAAGAATAGAAGACGGAGTGAAGAGAGGAAAGATCCAAGGCTCTTCAGAAGCTCAAGGTGGAGCTAGAAAGCCCCCCAGCAACTTTCACAAAAAGAAAGAGGGGGAGACAAATGCCGTTCTAATGGGACCATCCTACCCACCACCGAATCAAATGCCTCACTACCACTATCCTTATGTGGCGGCAGCAACGGCTCAAGGGCGTTACTCACCTCAAGTAATTCCCGCAACTCCACCTCGACAACCAGTAGTATTGCCGCAGCAAAATCAACAGCAACAGCAACAAGGCGGGTACCCACCAAGGAATCAAGCGAGCTCGAGGAACAATTATTTTAATAGGCAGTTTGATCCTGTACCCATGTCTTATGGTCAAATCCTGCCATACCTAATCCAAAAGGGTATGGTCGAGACAAGACTACTACCACCAATGTCGCCACCATATCCACAGTGGTACGACGCAAATGCCAAGTGCGATTTCCACGCAGGATCCGTGGGGCACAATGTCGAAAACTGTAGAGTTTTCAAACACAAGGTGCAGGATCTTATTGACAAGAAGCTGTTATCCTTCAAAGAGGAAAGCCCCAATGTGAAGAACAACCCATTGCCGGGGCATGCGGGTCCCTCTGTAAATGCGGTGGAGGAACAAGAGGACTTTGGTCCAGTCAAAAGGGTATCCAATGTTAAAACTCCCCTGTCAACCATAAGGGAGCGTTTAACCGGCTCTGGACTGTTCGAGGAAATGCACGCCAACTGTGAAGCCTGCAAGGTCAGCCCGAATGAGTGCGAAGAGTTGAGGAGCTGTCTTCAAGAGTTAATGGACCAAGGTTGGATCCAAATTGGTTATATAAAGGATGGTACGGACATTGCTACCTTAGAGTCTAACAGCCCAAAACCTCTCGAGATTCCATACCAAAGGAGAGAGATACCAATGCCAATACAACCCATAACATTCCACGTACCTGCACCCTTCTCTTTTGAAAGCACAAAGAGGGTACCATGGAATTACCAACCTGTGGCCTATGTGGAAGGAAAACCACTAGCCAAAATTGAGCCCAGCATCACTAACATTACCGGTGTTGGAGGAATGACTAGAAGTGGTAGAGTCTTCGCTCCGAAAGAACTCGGGAAGACGCCAGCTGTACTACCAAAGGAGCCGCTCAAAGAAAAGAGCGTGGAGGAAAAAGAGAACCAAGCGGGGCCTTCTCAAAAGACAATCCCGCAAAAAGAGGCCGAAGAGTTCCTAAGGATAATCCAAAAGAGCGAGTACAAGATCATTGACCAGCTAGGTCAAACTCCCTCCAAAATCTCCATGCTATCCTTACTACTCAGCTCGGAAGCACACCGAGAAGCACTACTGCGGATCCTCAGTGAGGCACATGTCACCAAGGACATTCCGGTGGACCAATTCGACGGGATAGTCGGAAATATCACCTCAAGTAGGTACTTGGGTTTCAATGGCGATGAGTTACCCGACGAGGGGCACATTCATAACCGCGCCTTACATATCTCCGTGAAATGCATGGACCACATCCTCTCAAGAGTGCTAGTGGACACGGGGTCATCATTGAATGTCATGCCCAAGACTACCCTTCTCAAAACTATCATGTGAAGGGACCGTAATGAAGCCTAGCGCCTTGGTCGTAAAAGCTTTCGATGGGTCAAGAAGAGCCGTCATAGGGGAGATCGACTTACCGGTCCAAATCGGACCTAAGGTTTTCACCATAACCTTCCAAGTCATGGATATTAATCCAACATACAGTTGTCTTCTCGGACGACCATGGATCCATGCGGCCGGAGCCATTATCTCTACCCTGCACCAGAAACTGAAATTCATCATTGATAACCAAATGATTGTAGTTTCCGGGCAAGAGGACATGATGGTAAGCCATCTCTCATCTTTCCGTTATATAGAAACGGATGAAGAAGCTGTGGACGTCCCATTCCAATCTTTGGAAGTGGCGAATGTCGTGACATTGAGCTCGAAGCCCAAGGAAGAGGCTAGGACAGCCATGTCATCATGGAGGGCGATAAGAGAGGCCCTAGAAGAAAGCCGACCCTCCGGATGGGGGCAAGTTAGTGGACATACCGGAGAAGAAAAATCGCTTCGGGTTGGGGTATCATCCATCAGCCGAAACTTTCTCAAAGCCTCCAAAGCGAGGGATCCTCCCCATTTCGGAAACATTCATCAGTGCGGGGTTTATCCATGAAGATCAAGTGGCTCTACTCGAAGATGTAGACGAAGACGTGCCTGATTTGGTGTATCGTTGCGCTTCGGATGAAGCTTTGAACAATTGGAGGGCTATCGCAATTCCCGAGATCATTACCAGGATCAAGTAATAAACCATGTTTGTTTGTTTTTTACTTTTAAATAAAAAAAAATCATTTAGCTCTGCCCAAGGCAAATGATTAGTCGTGTGGGGCCCCCATGTTTTAAAAGTTGTTTACAATCATGAATAAAAGCACTCTTTTATGTTCATTTGAGTCTTTTTCTTTTTGCATTTGTTTTAAAAAATTTTTTCTACAAAAAGCCTAAAAAAAATCATACTCATGCAGATCTACAAATCCACCCTCCAAAAACAACACTACCTTAAACCCTTATGACTTCGATTGCCCGATTAATCAAACGGAAGATGATGAAGAGAACGATTATGAACCGCCTGAAGAATTGTCTAGACTTGCAAATCAAGGGGATAGGGTAATACAACCTCACCAAGAATCAGTTGAAAAGGTCAACTTGGGGACCGAAGAGGATAAGAAAGAGGTCAAGATAGGAGCCTCCCTGCACGAGAATGTGAAAGGAAAGTTGATCAAGCTTCTGCAAGAGTACGTGGACGTATTCGCTTGGTCGTATCAAGACATGCCGGGTTTAGACCCTAACATCGTTGTACACAAGCTGCCACTCAAGCCGGAATGCCCGCCAGTGAAGCAGAAATTGAGAAGAACTCGACCCGATATGGCTCTCAAGATCAGAGAGGAGGTCAAAAAGCAATTCGATGCCGGCTTCTTAGCCGTAACCAAGTATCCAACATGGGTTGCCAACATTGTGCCAGTTCCGAAGAAGGATGGCAAGGTAAGAATGTGTGTGGATTATCGGGAGTTGAATAAAGCAAGCCCAAAGGATGATTTCCCGCTACCACACATCGACATATTGGTGGACAACACAGCCCAATTCTCAGTCTTTTCCTTTATGGATGGTTTCTCGGGATATAACCAAATCAAGATGGCTCCAGAGGACATGGAGAAAACTACATTCATCACCCCATGGGGAACATTCTGCTATAAGGTAATGCCTTTCGGATTAACAAATGCCAGGGCAACATACCAAAGAGCAATGGTGACTCTTTTCCACGACATGATCCACAAGGAAATTGAGGTCTACGTCGACGATATGATTGCCAAATCCCAAACGGAGGGAGGATCATCTAGTCCATCTACAAAAGCTT